>OU612068.1:0-275716 GCA_914767715.1 Membranipora membranacea | reverse complement strand
CACCTGCCTCGTAAATCCTCACACATTCCGTATATTTATTGGCCCGGTGATGGGGTAACGTAAATAATACAAATGTGTTTACTACAAAAATCACCGGACTGGGAGAGCGAGAGATCACCACAGTATGTCACATTGAGGTGACTTTATAAACAAGACATTCCCCGCTTCTTAGGTGACACTAATGACTCAATATGTATCATTTTATCAAAATCTCGGGTTTTATTCTCAAAATTAATTCTGAATGGAAAATCTTATCTACTCACCACAAGAAGACAATATTATGTAAACAAGAAGAGTATGACAATAATAGATACTGAGATACTGAGATACTGAGATACTCAGTGTTAGAGACTACTACGACACCAGCAGCTGTAAACATGCAAACCTCCCGTCAGATAAGCAGATTATCAGTACAGTCCAAACCTGACAGCTCACTATTTAAATCATGTGTGTGAAACTGCTGGCTTCTTAGTATAGCCCTCAATGTTCATTCTAATTTTTTTACCACACGAGTATAAACCCACTTGAAATGATTTATGCTTAGAGAGAAGAGGGCTCATTAATTGGCAGGAGTTAATTCATGTGAGGCTAACTCAGGTATCATAATCAGATATTAGTTCTGCTTTCACAGCTGGGTACTCGGCTTCTTAAACGTCAACAAAAAATCCCAACAGGTAGCACAGGTGTAGATCAGCCACCACATGGCACTAAGTAACACTACCACTGGTGTAAACACTGCAACCGGTGTAAACACTGCCGCCAAAATAACCGAACAAAGGAGTTTAATCAAAATACTCGTTTGACATGAAATTATTTTCATAAATACAATGAGAGGGTATAATGAGTGATTACCTGTCTTTAACTGTAGATGTCAGATATCAATACAATCCAAACTGGATATGTGAGGGGATAATTCCTAAGCTGACAGGTGCGCGCAGGTGCTTGCTGTTAATTAATGACCAATAGATGATGGTAACACAGAGTATATCCCTACTCTGTGATGTTCATGTGAACAAAGTTATATACTATAATAATACTGATTCTGTCTGTTTGGTGATGTAAAAACTGTGCAGCTGTCAAGTTGTACATAAGTAACCGAAGAGTGGCACAGCTCAATTCTGATCCTATCCTTATATACTACACAGATACGAGTGAAATATAAAGTTTATTGACTAAGTTATAGTAAATAAAGTTTGTATGTAAACTGTGTAAATCCAGCTCCCTACATGAATGTTCTATCTATATGTACATACTATTGTGGCCGGGTTGTCCATTCATACGCACCACGTAATAGAGGGATCTATCAAATGACATGCAAATAATGTTATTATAAGAGCATAACAAGCGGCGATTATGCTAATCTATTTTCAGATTTTTGTCTCAAGGTGTTATGATTGATGGTTAATACACAAATTGTTTCACTTATTCAATTGAATCCTTATCAGAACACAGATAGAGCAGAAGAAGAAAAGATAAAATGGGGATTATAACAGGATATCAGTGTGTCATTTGTCTGATAAAGAGATAGTGAATATCTCACCCACAAATCAGTGTCACTGACAGTCAGATTATACACTCCCCTCCGGACTGCGCTGTCACACACTGCACGACCTTATAACACTGACCTAAACATTGATGCCGGTTGGGTATAGTTCAATTTTTTTAGGGATATGCAGCGACTAGAAAACAACTCAATATCTTACGGTCAATTTTGAAGACAAAGTATTATACATATATTTATACAGATAGAGTGGAGTTTGTCAGATTACAGAGCCCTCTGGTGGCTGCTGAAGGGATCTTATCTCCAAACCTTCACCTGATTGGGTCCTAAATTTGCCAGCATTTTCCTCGTCCCATTGGTACAGACTACAGTATGAATATATCTCCTCCCTCTCACTTTGTGGTTATTTGATGCAACATGGACTGTTCTACATTAAAGGGCAACCAAGGTTTTGCAGCGATGCATTAATGGGTAGTAAATTATGTGCTATAGGCAGCATCAGCTTTGTGCATTACGCGACGCAAAACTCAAAGTAGTTGCTGACTCTAAGCTGGGAAACACTTCAATTTAGGGGAGGTTTCAAGACATTGCTGTTATAATGATAGAGTACAGGCTAAATAATAACAGAATAGGAAACTGCTCTGTGGTATTCTATTTTAGCTGAGTTTGAGTACCTGATGGATGAAATGTTTCCCAATAACTCTGGCTGAATAATCATCCGAATTAGATTTGGTCTTTTTCCCTATTTCCCTATATGCAGAAGGTGCAATCTGCTATCGATCAATGAGAACATGTTTGAAACCTTGGTTGCCCTTTAAACAGCTGATAGCTTATTTATTATTACAGCTCTCCATCCAGTTCTGTTGTATTCAGTGATCCGCCGGGGTTTCAGGTCAATCTCTCTACTTTTACAATATATAAAATACAATATATAAATAATATAAACGCTAACAAACACTTTATTTTTCGTCTCTTGTTGGATATCTAATCGCAGTGTATAAAATCAGATTTCGGCTAATGGGCCTCAGACTCAGGGACTCCGACTTAAGCTAAGGCCACACGAGGCTGTTTTCTCACGATTCGTATAAATTATTCACGAATAATTTCGTACGAATAGGGATTTCCACGAATTCGTGAAACGTTTGATGTTCACGATGCACGAATCCGAATCGTGTAAATTTTCACGAAATGTTATCTGATTGGCTGTCAGATTTGATTGATTTCCTGTCTCGTTTTGATTGATAAGTCAAGGCCATATCTATGTAAACAAATTTGGTTAAAAAGATGGAATGGTTGATCAATATGTGGGGCTTCTCGTTGATTTGGACCTGGAGCATGAGGGAGAAGGGATACAATGACTAATGGGGTATCAAATTGAATAAATATGAGGAGATAGTTGAGCCTAAGCATACCCAGAAGCTGGACTGGTTGGTATAATAAACAAGAAGAAACAGCATCTCCTTGGTTTAATTTTTTATTTATCACTATAGGCCATGGTTTAGATTGGCTGCAGAGGATTACAGTAGGATTACACCCATAAATCATTAGTACGAATTTGGGAAATGACAATCATGTGTGGCAGGCTAATATTCGTAAGAAATTTAATTTGCAAGAATTGACCATTGACCATTGACAAAATAAAGTTTACAATCTTTCTGCTCTAAGACCTGACAAGTGTGTACCTAAATGAGGGGTGCGGCGGATGGGATTCCCGTCCGTCTATCGATGTCCATGTTTTTTCGGTGCAGTGGATGGAAAGCCTGATGGATCACAAAAAATAGACAGGAACTGGCATGTTAAATTTTCTTATGTTGCCACCGTGCCAGACAGAATCCATAAATGGACAGGAAAGGTCCGGTTTTTTATGGGCGCTGCACACCTCTGCCATCTACTGTTGGGTCTGGCGCTTTTACCAGCAACAAACATCATAAATTAATATCAAATGTACGATTTTTTTAAACAGTTCTTTTCTGTGACTTGGTAAATTTTGGAAACCTTATAAAAAATACTTATATTGAAGTTGAATTCTAATTATCACACTATCACTGTTATAATCATGTCAATGTTGGTTTATTGTTTGCGAACTGTCGTAAAGAGTACTAAAATAAACATATATTATATATTCTGTGAGATTGCCCGATTTACTAGTAAAAATATCCAATCTATATCCATCCAAAGACATTCCCTCCACGGTACTGAATGAAACTTTAACTTTTGATTATACCATTTAGTAATATCAAGAAGTACCAAGTTTCCTATGCACCGTAGAGACTTGCTGACTGTGGACAAACTCCCTGGTGGTTCTTACCAGGGAGGGTGGATCCCACCCTCCCTGATCTTACTGGTAAAATTAGATTAAATTGAAAGTTGTCCTTTCCACAAAAAGGTGGTGGACGACTTCTCAGATTTAGCAACTGTCTCGGTCGGTCATCCACTGAGTGAGTGATCATCATTATAGTGTTTTTGGATGTAACTCATTTAGGGCTGCGCAAGATTAATGAAAATTGATCTTAATCTTAATCTCAACATGTTCAGTTAATCTGCGATTACTCTTACCTTTTTTCTTCCTATCTGATTGATTACAGGACCACTCACTGAAAAAGAAATCAAGCCACAACAATATATTTTTTATAGTTTTGGACTAATGATGAGCTTTCCTCTCAAAATATGAAACTTTCGTTGAGTGATTGAGCCATTATTTCATAGCTACACCTTTAGTTTGTTTTTTATAAAACCTGACTTTTAAACCTTTTCCTTGCAATCAGCATAGCCCTATATTTTTCATCTCAATATTACATGTGCTCATTAGCCTCAACAGCCAATAAAATTCTAAAAATAACAAAACAAAATTTAAAATTCTTTTTCTTTATTTAAAGATTAAAATCAATCTTTGAATTAATCAGATTTATCTTAATGTGGATTAATCTTCTAATTAAACTGGTTCCCACCCACCTGCACTCACCCACACTCACCCATACTCACCCATACTCACCCACACTCACCCACACTCACCCACTCACCCATACTCACCCACACTCACCCATACTCACCCATACTCACCCACACTCACCCACACTCACCCATACTCACCCATACTCACCCATACCTGCGTCTGTGTAATACATTGTGGTTCCCACTCACCCACTCACCCATACTTGCGCCTGTGTAATAAATTGTGGCTCTATTTGAAAAACATTTCACTTTTGAAATGACATAGACAGCCATAAAAATGGCAGACATTAAAATTCATATTTGGCTGACACAGATTAATAGCTGAGGAGCTTTGATAGAGCAAATGATCACATGCGTAGCTTTCTGCTCTGATCTTGAGGCTTTACATGGCTCCTCCCTACTGTTATATCCTTCCTATTTTGTGTATGACTTGCTTTACCTGGCTATAGAAACTTATAGCAGGTGTTTATTACTGTCTTGTAATTGTTTTAGTTCTAAAATATTTACGAGCAACTATAAAAACTTATAGTGCACAAATATTAATATAACTACTTGTTTGAGATTATATGAACATATAACTCGATTGGGTATTGACTTTGGTACATCCTCGATGCAAAAACTATCAACAAACTCTGATATTCCAGAAATCCTCCTTAGATCGATATTTAGTTTCCGAGATTACATCCGTTTTTAGCCTCGATGCAAAACTATCAACAAACTCTGATATTCCAGAAATCCTCCTTAGATCGATATTAAATAAACATTACACAGAAATAAGTATTCTGAATATTTATTTTGATTGTTTTTATTTGCTTAACCGCAAAACTGGCAAATCAAAACCTCACTTTTCCATAAAATTGTATTAACGCTAATCTAAAGGTTTGTTACACAATGACAAGTGTTGATTGTCACTCTAAGCATTACTGGAATAAAACAGAATATATATACATATTGACAAGGTAAGAAATAATAGACAATACAAATACAAAACAAGAGTGAGTACTAAGATAAATGTCTGAGCCAGTTAGTATACTTTGTTTAATGTCAAGGGGGATAACCACTGTTTATTTGCTCGATACCACACTACCCACAAACCATCAGATCAACTACAACCGACAACCGACAACTCTCACAAATCACTCATATCTCAAACTCAGACAATGCTCATAATCACAACAACACTGACACAATCTCTTGTATGATCTCATACCACCACCCTTCCCTCACATAAGACACGAAAAGCTCCCTAAAAAGTTGTGATGACCAAATTTTGGTTTTTCATTGTGTGTATTATCTTACTAGACTCGTTTCCTCTCCACTTATATCATATATAAGATATATATAGTATGTATATATATATATAGTATATATATATATATAAAATATATATATATATATAAGACTCGTCGACCGTCGTTCTCTTTATGATTACGATTATTTATTCATAGCTAAAACTAAACAGTCACTAACTGAAAATAAAACTAGAATAATGACAGAGATGTGGCAAGTATCAAAGCTTGATGCGTATATTAATATAAATATATATATATTTTATAAATGTTTATATTTATAAAAATGTATTTATTCATATTAATATTTAAACAGCTATTGTGCAAAAGATGACTAGACTGGTTCACATATTTCTCTTATAATAAACTAACAGTTGAGTTAGAGGTAAGAAGAACTATAATCACAGTGTGTATTTAGTATTATTAGATAGAAGGCTAAGCATGCAAAGTATGATAATGACTTTACGCTATCTCACTCATCTCCAGCCTCGCTGATGAGAAGGCAGCTTCAGGGAGACTTCTTTGTCCTTCATTGCTTCCTCCAGAGCATCAAGCGCATTAACAAACATCTCTCTCTTGTTTTCTGAGTCTGCACTGTGAACAGAATATAATAAAATCTTCAGCTTCAGGGAAACGACACCTGATTAAATGATGAAACTTTTGCCAGTGGATTTAAGGTTTTGTTCAGCCATATCCTCTCCGCAAATCTCTTAACTGAAATTTGTAACGGTTAAAGAGAATCGTATCATTGATAGACTCGGCTGCCGTTAGGATATTTCCTTAGTAAGTCATAGATCGCTAATAATGGACTAGGAGACAAACACCTCCGTCAGAGTATAGATAGTTATTAGACCAATGGCAGGTACAGATACTCACACTGGCGGGGGAGCGGTGCGGCTCTCCTGTTTATTGTTACATCTCTCAGATCCACAATTAAGTCTCTCCCTGAGACGTTCTCTCTGTACTTCACTCATATGCTCCATCATAACCTCAGCCTCCTCAGGAGACACCTTCTTATCATCATGTCTTATCATGTCTGCTCCTGGCTGAATCTCTACATTGATCACCACATGGTCTGGAAATTAAAAAAGAGACTATATAATAACTGCTGTCGATAATGTACATCACTATATGATATATGAGATATGTTTGCTTGCGGTTAATGTCTGTATAACATTAATAAATTTGGTCACGTCTGGATCACTTGTAAGTTCAATAGTTTGAGGCTTTATAAGACTCCTGAGCAGGTGAAACAGCAAATATTCAGTCTTCTCTCTAAGCAGACTTTGACAGTCAGTCAGGCAGTCAATAGAGAGCTCAGGTATAAAATATAGGAAGCCTCAATCACCCACTTTAGAGCCACTAGATTGAGGAAGTAATTTCACCTGGTTCACTCATTGTTTCTTCATCAATTAGCTCTTCATCGATTGGCTCTTCATCAATTGGCTCTTCATTGATTGGCTCTTCATCAATTGGCTCTTCATCTATTAATGGAGGTAGCGTCTCGTCAGCCTTGTTCTCTAGTTGATTTCTCTTTAGCAGTTCTATGAGCTCCAAGAGTCGGCTGTAGGTGAGAAAAGGTATTAAATAGTACTAGATTAGTATTAGATAATATCAGGGAAGTATTATATTTGGAGTTGTCTGTGAATAGTATATCGTTATCATTGATATTGTTAGAGCTGCTTATGTGACATGAAGATAAGACAAGATAATCCACAGACTTTATCTAGTACAGTCAGCAGTAGTGGTAACAGGCCTCACCTCTGGTCTGAGGGTATATCTGAGGGTATACCTGTGGGTATATCTAATAGACTTCTCCTCCTAGGAGAGAAGCTATTGAGAGAAGCGGCACAGTTAGCAGACACACCTCCGCTCACTGCTCTACACACTCTGCCCACTTCTGTCGCACAATTCCAGTTGACCCACTTGAAATTTGGTAAGCGGCCGACATCAATTCCAAATCTGATCTCCGGTAGATTAAAGCTTATATTCATATTGAAGAGACCTCCAAAGTTGGGGAATCCTACAAGAAGAGAAAGAACACAGTGGTATACCTGAAAATTCAAAATTTGATTGCAAAGTTAGCTTTCTCACGCTAAATCATCCATAATTATTCTTGGTTAAACTAACTGAGATGACGTGGTCGTAGCTGAATAGGTGAGCCGGTTGGTGTCAGGAAGTGCATCCTACCACAATTGTGTCTCTCACAGGGTATCACTACAGACAAATGTGAGTTTTAATCAAGTGTAAAAGAAAACAAGGAGATTTTTTTTTAGAAAAAATAAGGTGGGGCTTCACGTCTTTGTTTCCAAAGCATTGATGAGCGGCACATGTATGGTTGGGGTTGGTTTGGATTGATATGAGTAATGTTGCTGTGTCATAATTAAACCTACGCTTTACCTACAAAAGGAAGGAGCAGACAATTCAAAAGAGCACAAAATAATCATTTATGCTAAAGACTTGTCTTTGATTACTTTAGACTGAACAGTTAAAGCAAACAGTCTCATCCGATCTAATCTAATCCAATCTAATTGTCCTGTATTTTGAATAGAGTTTCTTACCTGGCAGACTAAAAGATGGCAGAGCACTGAGTAACTCGTTTATAAGACCATTGACTAGATCTACCAGCGGACCTAAGATAGCATCCACACCATCAAGTATGTCCTGAGCGCTGTAAATACATCCATCATCAGGTCAGCAAGCATTGAATATAACAGAACAACAAAACTGAGCAATGTTAGATATGGTTGCGGGTGTAACTTGGCTTTACAAATTTTAGTGATATGGATTGAGGAGCCAATAGCCGCTTAATGAGGTGTTGAGGGATTCCACTGGTCTAACTCCATAACCAAACTTTATATAGTACAGTTAACACCTTGAGTGAGCACAAGCACCTAATCAGCAAAGAGAGCTGAAGCACTGATACACAAGTCTGATATAAGAATGGACACTAACCTGAGACAGAATGACCCTCTCTTATTTAGAGATAGTAGATTGTTAGCCTGAGCTCTGCTTACTGTAATCACAGCCCTCTTTTCTGCTATAGTCTTACCTGATGTGGCCCTAAACCTTGAGAGAGGTAAGGCTCTCCTTCTACGCCCCCATCCCCAGTTAGAGGGATTCAGAGCCTCAGCTGCCTCTCTACGGACGGAATAAAAACAACATTGACACCATATATGATAAAGGACATTCCATCAGGAGTCCGCATCTCCTATCAACATATCATAACTGCCTAGACCTTCAAGAGACAAACGCTTGTGTTTGTGCTTTAAAATGATAAAATTAGCCAGACATTCTGCTAACAGGTAATTTTCGAAGCTGCGGAGAATTTTGAAATTGAATATGTAAAAACCGCCATGATTAGGCCTATATGATCGCCAGGCAAGATAAAATGTAGTGGTTGGGTCAGCTGTGGTGATCAGGTAAGGGAATATGATTACTGTTGGTGTGTGAATCAGATATTCTAGTTTTTAATTTTTTATTTCTCTTTTAACTTGATGATAAAGTTAATATCAACATCATCATCAGCTTATATCATTAATCCAGCCATGATTTTATCGAAAGTTAAACTTGTTACTTACTCGAGAACCTCCCACTCAGCGAGAGCCTCAAACGGATCGGGGATACAGAGATCAGTGTTCAGAGCTCTCTGCAACTCCCCGAAGAAGTCAAGGATTGGATCGAGAGCTTTACTAACATCATTCATTCCTCTGATTATACCGCTGATATCCGGCCATCTCAGAGGGATATCAGTCACCCTTTTGATTGCCCCACATCCAGATCCAGCCACGCCCAGAGCTGAAACAGTCACATTATCCTGCGATGTCGAGTCGTTCAGAAATTGTTGTTATTATACATGAATATAATCTAATGGAAATACACAACTGGGTCACTGTTCATATACACCAACCAAGATGGTCTAATTTGGAATGGAGATCAACACAAAATGTTGATCGCAGACATCATACGGACATTATAAACATACAAGAGAACAGCATAATAATTAAACCACACTTGATTTTGTCAATCCTACACCATGGGCAAAGTAGTAAACATTACCTCTATTAGCCTCACTGAAGGGAGAGTTTAGAGCACCACCCAGCTTCTCAAGATTGCCTTTCAGATTGGTGCTGAGGCTACCAGATACCATACTATTAACACATGACCTCGCTGCTCCGACTCCTGTTCGTCCTTGAGCACATTTAGTTTGCAGTGTCTCCATATAAGGGATCACTGTTAGCAGAAAAGACATTGTGTTAATAATCTATAACAGCTTAGGGAGGAGACAGCTCATAACATAACTATGAGAGCTTAGGGAGCAAACACCTAATATAATAACCATAATACCATATAGTCATCAGGGTAGTCATAGGACTGCAGAAGACTCTAGTAAAAACTAAAAACTCATTCCAATACCAAAGGATATTAATAAATGCTGCAAACGGATACAAGTGTATAAGTGGATATGAATATAAATGCATGCTGCAAATGGAGGTAAGTATAATATTTCATTATACAGAGACTGTAAGCCCTGACCACGAGACCGGAGGCCTGATGCTTACCTTTATCACATTGATCTACACCTCTATCACACTTAGCCTTGTACTGATAGATTTTACGATCTATACTCGTAACTCTATCACAGGCTCTGTTGAATGTGGGTCGTACAGCTTTGAGAGTATTAGAGACTATGTTGACAGCTGTACCGATGTAAGGTACATACTTAGCTAACATGAGCACCCTATTAAAGTGATCCATACCATTGCGTACTCTGATCATGTTTGTCCTTAAGTCTCGAACCTAAAATTACAAACCCATACAATGAGAGCGAGACTGTCTCTACTATTCAGGTAGGTCTGCTAATACATTTCAAAAGAGATTGATAAATTATTATTTCTCAGCAAGTCACAATATTTAATAAAATTTATACCAGAATAATAATATAAGAAAACGGACCTCTAAATAATTTTGCTCTATAAATAAGATTTTGATAGTGATAATTTGTTCTCTCTTGTGTCATGTGGAGGTAATAGACAGTTTTCTGAGCTCTTATTTACGCCTCAATTCGGATTTGTCCCCTCTCCAGTTTGGTACTTTTAACCCACGCCGCATAGGAGAAACCTGCTGAAAGAGGGTTATATTGAAAACCGCTAATGTTAGGATAAAAATGATTTTTGATTCAGAGTCAGCACTATTGAAAACCCTGGGAGACAGGGTTTCCATATCATTGGAGGCTTGAATGTTGATAAATCTTAATTCTAGTGACGAAACTCATGAAATATTCTGTCAAATTGTCCGCAAAACAGGCGGTAAACGCTATAATTGACTATCCAAATACTAAAATTATTTCCCATACTATGTCCATGTGGGTTTTCAATGTTGCAGATTCTGAATCAAAAATAATTTTCATCCTATTATAAGCGGTTTTCAAGATAACCCTCTTTTCAGCACGTTTTTCCATGCGGCGTGGGTTAAAAGTACCAAACTGCAGAGAGGACAACTCCAAATTAAGGCCTAAATCCGAGCTCAGAAAACTGTCTATTATTTCATTATCATAGTGGTACATAACTTATTAATCGTTACGCGCATATGAAATAAAGGAAGCATGAAGATCGAGAAGAGCCTACCCTAGAATTATTTCCCTATGCTCCCAGTTGATAGCACTGCAGCGATACTTTCAGACGACTCCAGTTATATCACTAACATGTTTATTATATTTTTCGATGAAGTGTACTCACATTTTGTATATAATCAGATATCTTCTCTAGTCCCTCACGTACTGACTCGACACAGTCTATATCACTAGATACACCTCTGTGACATGTAGCCAGGCTGGTGTAGAGATTATTTGTGTTTGTAGCGTAAGCCGCCAAACTGTGACTGACTAGACCCATGAGCCCCCCCCCCCCCCATGCCACGCTAAGATCCTCCCCCTCATAGGCTTATCTACAAGACCTCAAACCGAACCAGCTACTCATAGATACGCCTCTCACTTTGTAGTGGATTCTCTGAAGGAAAACACAACACACCATGTTATAAGGGTACCTGAGTAAAGTTATAAAACCAGGTGAACAGGGACAATAAAACTGAATATCTAAATATTAGAGCAGCTTAGGCGAGAGGTTGTGGGAAAAACCATAACATAAAACAGCAGAGTACTACAGTAAACAATTCTGTGAACTCAGAAGTAGTGGTCTTTGCTTGCAGTGCCCCCCCCCCTGCCTGGGGGCTTTTGGGCGGAAGGGGGGGCAAGAGTCTAGGGGGGGGGGGGGTTCAGAGTAAGTGTCTCTTAGTGTCTGCTGAGTTTTGACTGGTCAGAGATGACATATTATTAATAGATAATCTAATGTCTCCATTCAACTTCTCTTACTTGACATATAAATAAAGGTTGAACTGCTTAGGATCGGTGCATTTTGGGTACACGATTATTGTGTGGGTTGTGACAATATACTGATTATGAGCATATTAAGAGCTTCAATAAAACACTTGAGCCAGCAAGGCAGAAGTGATTTATCAGTATCAATAATGGTACTTGTGTTTCAAGGTCATCAGTCAAATTTAGAGAACAATTGGAGATGACCTAAATCTAGGGACTAATAAAACACACGCTGTAGAAACTGTTGAGGAATAAGCTTTCTCTGCAGCAGAAGTATTGAATAATTTCAACAAGTCTCAGGTCTAGAAAAACCCGACTGATGGATACCAGTGCTATGCTGAGTAGAGGAATAGAGGATGGGTTTTTGTAATTTACCTAAAAACTTATAAGATAATGTTTTAGAGCTATTGTAATAATCACATTAAAGTATATCACAAATAATTTATGTATAAAATACTTTTACATGTTATATTTCAATTGTATTAAATAGCCTTTCACAACACATCATGTCTTCAAACAATTCGAAGGCATTCAGACAAAACCTATTTGTTTATTTCATGCCTAAGAAATAATCATTTTTTTATTATTTTGCTTGCTTTGGCACATTCGGAAATGCATCGTTTTAATGATGAAGATTGTTTGTCAATAAATGTGAAATAAAATTTATTTTTAACCAGTTGTCTTTCAACCACTAGATTTTGTTCATATCCACTTCTGTACTTATATTTCTCAGAAACCTGTTCCACTAAAGGAGCACTGAACAGATCAGACTTTGAGTTTTTTTTATTATAGTAAGAATATGTATGTTTATAACACGATAGTAGCGAATCAGAGTTTCCAGGGAGCTGACATAAGTATTAATATTTAAGTGTAGTGACGCTACATACTCTTTAATACAAAGACTGTATAGATGTGTACCAAATGAGGAGATCATAGTAGTCTAGCTGAAACAGCAGAGTGACAAATGTCACTCACTCCTCTGTTTATGCTACACTGATATAATATCCTTATTTAGTACTACTAAGTTAATCGGAAGTTAATTTTAGAAAACCACGACACTATTATCCTAGGGCTGTGATTCTAAGTCTGTTTAGCTGTGTATTATTAACTATTATTATTTAGTATCTATATATACATGAGAATGAGGTAGACTTGATTTGCCGACCAGCTCCTTTATGAGCTGATAGAGGAATCAGCCAAAAATAACGATTATGGTAATGAACCAATTATATATAAGTAATGCCAAATGAGCATTTCAGCTTGGTTTGCCCATTATTGATACAGAAAAGCTTGGGTACATCGCTCGGTAGGTTCAGGATTTGTTGGTTCCCTCCCTCCTTCCCTGAATGTGAGTGGGGTTCTTCAAATACAAATATCTTCATAATACTACTGGTTTTATTGTGTTGATGTTGAGATTGATGAATAGCTGACTACCTTCTAGTGTTTTATTGGGCCACTTAGAATCTGTACTTTCTCAATGCATGACATGAATTAAGGGGCTCTTAGTGGGTTCTAAGGGGGCTGTGAGGGGGGCTGTGAGGGAGTTCCAACGAGACTATCTCTCAACCTACACAATCACTTTACAAATCACAACAATGTACCAGGAAAGCACCGACTCTCTACTCTGATGCCAGCGAGCCTCGCTAATAATCTCCAAAATTAATATTCTCCTAAAGGCTGTATTATAGGTTAAGAGTATAATCATTTCTATCACTTCTCATTCGATAAGTTGCCTCCACTTGTAACTGATGTAGAATTTTGTAAAGTACTCACATTCATAGATAATAGCAATATAAGATGATTGTAGATTAGTCTTAGTTACTACATCTTCAGTACATCATGGCCTTCTCTGGTGTGTCCTGATCAATGATGCACATTTCCTTCATGCATTCTTTATAAAATAAAAGCTTATTATAATGCTTGGCAGGAGAGAGAGTGTGATAAGTTATCAACTCAGATATCAGTGAGAGAGGATTAGGTTATTGTTATGCAACAGGGTACCCGTTTCCACCACAAAACACATCGATGGGGGGAGGGGGAATCCCACCAACCTCTAATGACCAGACTGATAGATTTATATTTCGCCAGAACAGGATATTAATATCGGCAAGTAAGTCTTCGAAGGCTTTTACGAAAAGAGAAGCAAAATTGGCATTTCACAGAAACTAAACACATAATTTTTCCTACCAGTCTGTTTATCCTTCGTTACCTTCTCCGCCTGTTTAGATATCACATCCTGATCATTGCGCCGAGGATTATCTGCTCCCCGGTTAAGTACACAGACTGACCACAAGACTGGTCTATTACTCTGAGTGTCTAGAGCAAAAGCTTTGTCCAGGTCACTTGCCGTGGCCTCTCTAACTCCAATGGAATGCCACTACTGGTGACTCAAGCACAGAGTAGGATCAGTACCATTGGGAACCCGGCAGTCAAGGAGATTCAATGTAATGTTTTGGCTGAAAATCTTAGATAATTATTGTTGGTTAGTCAGCTGATGTATGAATATGACAGATCAAAGCTAGTATATGCATATATGTTTAATGGTGTCTGTACATGTTTGTCAAAAAGGAGGATATCATCTCATGAATTAAGATCGCACTGTTTTATGTCTATGACTTTTTGTTTTACTGACCGGATAAATACCCAAAATCAAACATTCAAATAGAGAAGTTGTCTCACCTGTCACATCAAATGGAGCACCGAGGAGGTAGCTTGGTCATACGGTCATATATATGCTATATGACACACCCTTAGTATCTGTAACTTTGAGACTTCTATATTCATTCCTTCAAACACTCTCTTTCCATTGATCAGTGTGTACCGCCACGTAAGACTATGATTACCGGATGGATACACAGGACCTTCTGAGAGTAAGCTGGATCATGTCGCTATTCAAGACCAGTATTACACATCACATGTCAAATGACTTGTGAGCCTGTGAGGTCAAATTAAAATTTTAAGGCACTTGATAGTGAAGCAGTGTTACGCATAATTTCCATTATGCAATAGAAGAAATTTGGGGTAAAAACCAAGTGTGTATCAAACTTCATGTATTCCAGCGCCAGATCACTTGAGTGATACTATTTAATGATACTATTTAATGATGCTGCCTCCGCTTACCTTTTAGGTAGAAATTACTGTGGAGAGAGATTACAGACAAGTTTAACATTAAAATGTCTAATAGAAACTGCAAAGCACTCAGACTATAAAGTCGGAACTCTTTGGGGTCTTTGAATTTGGAAGTTTGAGTTATCACTACGACTAAAAATCCTCGCTCATTGTGTCTTTCAATTTTGCATTTCAATTATGCAAATTCTTTACCAAATCGTGCAAAAAAGGAGATATATCTCTCAAGCAGTGAGCAATTCCGGAACAGGACTTCTCGTCTATTTCAGCAAAGAATGATCATGTAGCAATTTTGGCAGTTTTTAATTGAAGCAAACTCAGACTACAAGGTGGTGCCTGAGGTCTCAGACTATGAGGCGGACATCAATGGTTAGATCAAGAGCCAATTATTGATTAAGCTTTAGATTTAGCTAGGACAACGCTTATGAAATGTGTAGAGATGGAGAAATTCTATTCGGTAAAAAGGCTGGAATTCGGTTTTAAAACAAAGTTTATTTTTCTTTAGTAACTTCATCTGTGCTGGCTGCATTTCAACAGCATTTATAGTCATTTATTGTTTGATCTCACAGACATAATCATTTTTTCGTCATTCTCTACATTGTGAATATAAACCTGATACCTGATACCATGACGTACATACTAACCAAGAGGTATAGAGCAGGCAGATCAGGGATAGTTATAGTGATGATATGAGGGGATGGTTTCTCTAAGCTAATACAGGTCTGCACAGATTTCTATGGCAATCTACATATGGCACAATGGTGAGCATCATCAGCTAATTAAAACAAGCGCTAAAAATGCATTAATAGAATAATAAGGCAGTGTCAGTGTCTTTCTATGGTTGAGATATACTGGGACCCTGTAAGAGGCAGTGCATTGAATGCTTGATAAAGAGTATCCTTAGAGGATTTATAAATATAAAAAGTGTTAGCAAAGTTAAGTGTTATCACCAGTAGATAATCCGCTAATTGTATGTTATATGAGTCAGACTTAGTCACTGAGCTGATGTACCCTGATTCCCTTACATATCATCAGACAATAGATAAATAAGAGAATCAGTCATAGCGCCTACCGGCTGCATTATTTATATCACATGCTGTAGATATCTCAGTATTGAGGCCTACGGGTTTGATCTTTTGCCCAGTTGACTATTAGCCACTTATCTTCGAATCCTCGCGCCGCGGACTTTGTACCCCAAAGTTTACTCATCACAGTCTGACAATCCTCCAACGATTGTAACTCACAGAAACCGTGACGAAACGTCATACCAGCTGTAAAACATGAATATCTTAGTGTGAACCAAAACTCAGTTAGTGCTGCCAGTGCTAGTGCAGCATGTAAGAATTAATAAATGAAGTCTCCTACCAAGGGCCATAATGATTGCTAAAATGGTTTTTAAAATTTGCAACTAGATAATTTTTTAGCGTTATAACATTATTATTTCATTACAATAACAAATTATCAATTTTAAGGAGAATTTTTTTAACCTTTAGAAAATTTGCAGGTTACTAAAACTTACTTTCAAGATCGTCCTTGACCTGTGTGACAGATGTTCTCTGAATACGAGAACCTGGAGGTAAGACGCTAGAGACAAGTCCGGCTAGGAACTCCCGACATTCCTCAAACTGCATATTCTCTCCTGGTAATTTACTAAAGTACAACTTTGGACTCTGGCCTGGTGGCGTTGGAGGTGGTCTGTAGGGTCTCTGGGCGCTGAGATCAGAAGATAAACTTCGAGCCTACAACGACAGTATACTTAGTCTACCAAACTATGATCATAGCAACTTGTAGTAAGTATAGTAAGTATAGTATGTGTGAGATTCAGATCTGAGCATAGCCATGTTCACAGACAGTTTCTCTCATACATTTTGTCTTGCAGAATGATAAAGCATTTGGAGCTGTTACTGATCCGAAGCACTGATCCGTAGCACTGATGGTACTCCGTGCTAACAAGATAGAGAACCTCACTAGCAATCCATCAATGGGAAAAAAATGACATCTTATCCTTACCACATTCTGTTTGGTCATTGCTTTAGTAACAAAGAAATCAGCCTCCTGCAGACCTCTCCTAGCTTTGTTTGCTTCCTCGGGAGAAATATATGTCAGAATTCCGAACGCTACAAGATAAAAAATCAGAGGGACTGTGTGTTAAAATTGCGACATTATATATGCACCATACAATCCATACTGTGCATGCTGTCAACTTTGTCATCTTTCTTATCACGGGTCATAAAGTCATCGAGATGAGAGCTTCACAGGAGCAAAGACAAACAGAAATACACCCATCTGAGTTAAATTTTAATGTTTTTAACACTCACAATGACACAAACATACCTTGACCACTAGGCGTTCTCCTGAGTACAACCTCCTGCAGACCAGAGAACTGAATTCCTATAGCTCTCAGTGATTCTTCATCTATAGACTCATCAAGCTCACCACAGTATAACTTTACATCACTGAGAGGATAACTTCCACTCAGCTGTAATAACAAGAGCACACAATTAATTATCAGCTGCAGGCATTCAGCAGTGGTCATGTTCTAACTAGCATGATCAACTACACACTAACATGCTATAATGCTATAATTGAATGTTCCATGTCTGAATCAGCTCGTTTCGGACTTCGTCTCCCCTACCACTACGGCCCTGTATAATTATATAATAATCCAACCAAATCACTATGTTTCATTCTGAAACATATGTATACGATTACTGGTTTTATTTTCTCACTTTTGCTCGTTCTACACTTATGACTTTCTCATCCTTCAACTCCTGCGCTCTTTCCGCTCCTGATTTCTCATCAAAAGTAACAGTGAAAGCTCCTAAAATTAGACACACGCCTCAGTGAGAGTGTGCAGAATCACCCTACAGAATATACAGCTAGCAGACCAATGGTACAATGGTTATCCTAATGTACTCTCAAAAACAAACAAAAACATCCTAAAACCAGAATATTTCTGACTCTAATTGCAAGTAGACTGGGGTTGTCTGTGTTGGGTGGAGGACAAATGACAGGTTGCAAATTTAGTTTTTTCATATACAAGTAACACCAAGAATTATCCATACACAGGGTATAGATTGATTCTGACATGTATATCAATACACATAAATTACCTTGTGAATTTGGATATATATACATTTGCTAATGGAGGATAATAACTTACCTGGTATTGATGTTTGTGGTTTGATGTTAGTTATAAGCCCAAACTTCTTACAGATCATAAAGGCTGTCTTAGCTGAAGCCTCGCTCTTTAGTCTCAGGAAAATCTCATCCTCACTGAACTTAGGTATCTGGGAAATAGTTTTTTAAGAAATGATTTTTCTATCCTACTTGTACTATGTATACTTGATTTTGACTTTTTCCAGGTTCGCTGCGACCCATAAAAGACACAAGGGGTACATGTCAAGCTTAGATAGCGAAATGGACTCCAAATATTTGAGTATAGCGTACAATTCTTTAATGTTAACATGTTTACCATCGGCAACCATAACATAGGAAACCTAGTGAGTATATATTTATCTAACTAGGATCACTATAACACATTACACAGTCAGTAAGTAGATGAGATGGAGTTGTATGTATTAAAGATAACCTTGACATCACAATGAGCGACTGACCTCAGATTCAGGAGAGGCTGGGGGAGGAATCAGAAGTCCCTGTAATAAAACAAGAGCAGATAATCAACTTGAAATCATATAGCCGTACTGTGTGCCAATATACCAGGTGAATGTCATAATGAGACAAGTGTTTACTGCTTTAGTTAGATGTGAATTTGGTTGATCGATAATAGGAACGTTAACTTCCCCGTTCAGGGTTCTATATTGATGATGATACATTAGATACATTATAGAGACACTTACAGGTTTAGATATAGCGCCTCCCTCAGCGCCTGATTTAGCGGTGGAGAAGGCTGAGCCTACAGCACCAGGCAGGGATCCTCGCTTCAACTCATCTTTGTCTTCTGGCTCCTGTATAGTACAGAGTAATAGCCTATTAAACTAATATATGATGTAGTTGTACTACCGCTTTACTACTACTGTAGTTGATCCATTTCTAAATTCTGAACAACTCGTGAAATTCGTAATAATGAACCTATGATTTAGTCTATGTTATAATCTTCTCTGTGAAGATTAAGAGACCTTATAAAAATAACATTACCACAATCGTTTAACCTAAACCACTGTAGGTGTGTATTCTAGTGCTATTAACAGCCTGAAGAATGTTGTCAGAATAACATGTTTTAGAATAAAGACCATCAGTGTCTTGTCGGCCCACCAACTTCCTCAAGTCTTTGAAATACTTGTTCTGTGACGAGAGACAATCACAGAATGTTCTGAACATGAATGAAGGTACTTGCATACCTTTTCTTGCATACTAAGTTTGCCAGCAGCATATTCCAGGTTTCCATCAGAAAGAATATTGCGTAGCTTACTCTGGAAGGTGGCATGCTTGTCAAACTTTGTCAGGAAGTTATTATCCTTTTGCTGGTCGGTTTTAGAGTAGAGAGGATCAGTAGAAGCTACTCTGACTTGAATGATAATATTCAGTGATTGTTTATCATTATCCAGGTAGTGGAGTACTTCCTGCCGTCTGATTCTGATTGCTATGTGTAATCTCTCCATAACATAAGCCATGATCTCTTCTACTTTTTGTCTTTGCTTATCATCAGTTAACAAAGGGGATAATTTCATTTCACCTTTCATTTTGTCAGTCATTATATCCATGTTGTGGAATATTGAGCCTTTGATATGCTTTGCAAAATGCTGCAGACGCTTAAGAAGATCCAAGAGGTTGTCCGGATGAATGATATTGACATTTGCAGTAATACATCCGTTTTTGATGCTATTGATCAACCTGCAATAGGGCTTTAACATATCGTTAACACTCTGTCTTTGCTCATTAGAGTGCAAAGGTCCTCCAAAGTATATCTCTACAGCAATAACAAAATCCCTGACAACATCAAAGTGCCTCTGGCTGGTAACAGCATTATCGTCTGGAACACGTGGATCGGTTTGTGCCCCAGGAGACTGTACAACCCCGGCATCAGGGTCCTGCGGTTGTTTCTATATACGAATAGATACAAGTCAACACTTAGAACATATTACAGGTTCAAACTTACACAATTCAACTTCTGTTAAATGAAAATCATAAAACAAATCCATTGTCAAAGTTGAGGGTGAAGGAAAGTTGCAGCAGCATAGCAGCACTTATACATAATTAATAAACACATTCTCATGTGTATATATACATATATATCGGAATAAGTTTACATATATAAATGGTGTATATGTATTTTGTATGAGAGGTTGGTTGACACCTTAGTAGTGACAGCCAAGCCTTATCTCCAACGTACAAAAGGTGGCCTTTGAGATAAGGCTTGTGACAGCCTAGTAGTGGAACCTTAATTTATTGACAACCCTTAAGTTTTTAGACTCCTTGTTTATCCACTCCACTCTCAATGAGAAATTACAAACCATGTAAATTCTGTCTTAGAACACTTCCCAGTTTTTCATATGATGGTGTAGCCATATATTACTGTGGGCCTTTGTATGCATCATCTAGCTTGCCTGAAATCAAGTGGACCGGAAGACATTTCCAATCAGCAGGCCTTATTTTGGGTGTGTCAGTAAGAGTTATGAGAGTACTGTTTTCACATTCGTGAACTTACCCATTGCGGATCATTTATGTAGTCCTCGATGCATTGTTTGATTGTCAGCAGCTCTTCAGATTGACTAAACACCCTAAATACTTGAAGGAGTGCAGACACTGCGTTGTTCAAAGCTCCATCATCAGCTATCTCAGTGAGCTATAGTATAAGGAATTGTCTTGTCTTCAATGGGGGATAATACAACATGATTGTATTATCAGAGTACAGGTACCCAGAGAACTCAGAGGCCCTGGAAAGCAAGTTTGTTCTTGCATCTAAAGGATATCAAACTTGTATGACTGATGAATAAAGTCAACAAGATCTGGAACCTCGATGCGTATGTTGGTTTCCTGGATGACAGTTGGTTTATCCAGAGTATGAGCTGTTTTTGAAAATTGTCTAATGCTTGTATTTGGGACAATGGTAAACATAGTGAATAGAGTCATCTAGGTTTGCACCACAACCAGGACATGAGGGCTCATCGGCTAAACTTAATATAGTCAGGTGAGACCTGAACTGTCCATGGCCTGTGATTGTGTTGATTGTGCGTGAGATAAGTGGTTTGCATAGATTTTGTAATTTTGAAAGGTTTTTTATATTTAGGGTGAGGAAAAATTCTTTAGTGCCTTAACATTTTTGGGTTTGGAGCCATTTAGAATGCACCTTTTGCTGCATCCATTGCTTTGTTTGGGCTTTTATGTGGCTTAAAGGAGTTGGAGGGACGGGGTCAAGTAAAGGGAATATTATCCCTACAGGACAGGATACACTGTCTTGACCTGATGAAAGCTTACAGTGAGCAGTTATTTCAATTCTGAACTCATGTTTGTTGTTGAAACTCAGACATTTCGAAGCAATCATGCATTGCCAATGAGTAACCACACTGTATAATAGATGCATTGTCTGTTGAACAGAAAAGATTGACACTATAACACTATAACCTCACCTCAACGGTAGGCTTGTCAATATCTCCATAGACAGCAGTGACCTGCCTATCATCCCGAGCATAGAACTGCAATATATACGCGCCTTTTATGGACCATATAATGTGGGCGATAAGGCTAGGTGTGTGTGTATCAGCAATAGTTGTATATTCAATTTATGAAATTTACCACCACAAGATACCCTACTTGACTGTTTTAAAAGCAACAGAGCAATAAGAGTGAGAAGGATAGCTTTTATATTCACATTGTGTGTAAAAGAAAGTTAAGAACACATGTATAATTTAATTGGAAGGCCGACACAGTTAATTTAGGGTAAAGCTTCAATATATATAAAGATGTAAATGTCTTAATGTATAACTAACTCACACTCATAGCAGAGTCAGGTCCGAGCCCCACATCAGGCTGAGTGACATGTCTCCGTGCCTGGGGAGGATTCTGCTGCTGAACATTCGGAGGTACAGGTACAGCAGGCGCTGTATTAGCTTTATACGGCTTCGGCATATTCAATCAGTATTTTGTATCAACTACCACATCTGTAAAATAGTGGATGCTAGGCTTAGCCAGAACAGAGGAAACCAATATATTCTAGCATTTTGCAGAATGTACAATTATGAGGTGGAGAGTCGATGGTTACATGCAAAGTAAGGCCTATATACTGTGGTCAATGAAGAAGTCAAATTTGACCTTAAAGCACAGTCCAAAGCTTTCACTCAGTACGAAAAAATTCCAGTTCTGTGTGAGCAGTTTTATAAAAAAAAGCATAGTAGAGAGGTTGTTGCATGGGCCCCTGGGAATTACGTGCCTTACTTTGCCAATGTCCAGTATCATTGGCAAAGTAAGGCATGTAAGTCCCAGGGGCCCATGGTTAGTCCAATCCAACTCCGAGTTATGACATTTGTTGCGAGACGTGTGACAGGTGCGACAGTTGCTGTATGGGACAGTCTTGCGGCCCCTAAAGCACCCACCACACTGCTATATGTGCCATACAGCACCTGCCACACGTTATGCAACACCCGTTGCCAGTGTTTAGAGGCCTATTAAGAACAGCATAGATTTGTGTAATGCTGCCATGGTGTATCTACCTTAACATAGTAAAGTATTGTATGCGGAACATTTTGCATATTTCCACACTGGTTTCATTGAAAATGACAGTGAATTTTATGGCTATTAGCTCATTCGTTAGGATTTTATACTGGTAGGCTCCCACCAGGGAGCGTGGGATATACCTCCCACCCTTCTTGCCCCCGCATTGCAAACACTGGTGCTAAGAGAACAGCTAAGTGAAAGCAACACAAAATCTTGGAACAATCAGCACATTGTGCCCTACACGATGCACCTAAAATGGACCCCACCCGCTCAACAAGGATATGAGTCGCTTGGAATAACCCAACACAGAATGTTTAGGTTTATGACCTCCTCATAGGGCATGTATAGTTTCCCCAAATTCCTCTTTGCCCTTAGTGTCACTGATGCCGGCCGCTGAGAGCTGGTCTGCAGCAGCAGCAGAGAATAGGCGACTAGAAATCACAGAATTGCCCTTCTTATGAAGTATATTCATACTGCAAGAGATGAGGAAGGACATAGTAGTAGCTTAAATCAGCCTGATTTAAGATACTTACAGTACCTTGAATACCTGAGGTATTCAAGGTTTTGTTCTTACTCTGGGGGGTCTTTCAATTAGAAAGAGTGATCCTTTACTAAACTAAAGCAAGTTATCACTATCACATCGCTCAAAATTATCACTCACTTGGTGTTTCAATTAGAGAAAATCGCTCCCAAATCGCTCACTCAGAATGTATATAGCTCCATCAAGTGACTGAGCGATCTGAAAGCGAGACCCCTAGCAGGTATCGCTCACTCAGTGAGTGAGCGATAATATTGCGATTTTGGCTGTTTCTAATTGAAAGACCCCCCTGGGTACAACAACATAGTACAATAAAAAATGCATTCAATCAATGGTATTCTGGTGCAAACTTTCACAAGGGTATTAGATTAGATACCATGGCCCTTGACTTTTGCAGTAATTTTGTGTGTGGTGTGTGGGTTTTAGTATTCCATTTCTTCCACTATCAATTGTGAATACTTTGCAAATGTCCATGAATAACCACCAAATGGACATTGGCATAGTATACATATATATGACTGAGGGGGAATTCCCTAGTTTAATATTTGTCAAGGTCGTCACACCTTATTTGTTTTTGAAAAAGGGGATAACTCCAAACCCTAAACAGAATGGAAGCTGGATCCTCCCTGCTGGACCAATCAGAGAGGGTGGGATACGATCTATAGTTTAGTTCATTGACACACAGGTACTATAATGTTGGTATTATCTTTTAAGCATAAACGCCAGTGAAATTGTTAACAAGCTCATAGCCACCTGACAAGGCTAGCGAGCTCTGGCAATGTAGAAAGTCTCAATAAGCCGTCAGTGGACACAAGGTAGTTTGGAACAGAGTGAAATTTTCTATTAGTTTGTAAGCTTGTTTCTGCAACATGTATAGTTGGTTTGTGATGCAGTTTGAGTTGTAGTCGTAGTGTACTAGATATCTATACCATGAATGAATTAGCCCTGTTCACACGGCCAAAACCAAAACCTGTGGCGGTGTGAACAGGGCTATGAATGAATAACAAAACAAATATGATGGACCAAGGCAGCCCTTTTGTTTTACAAAGAAAATCTTACCTCGAATCTTACCTCGATGATTGTAGAACACTCTAATAAAGCCCTAGGGCATAAAGGGGAGTGCCTCATATATTTACCATTTGTGAGCAAAAAACCAGTGGTTTAGCCAGGGGTAACAGCATACAGCCGTCATTAGGGTTGAGTATTGGATGGCCCAAGCCTCGGGTCTCTTACAGTCCTGGGCAAAAAACTGTTGTGGTACTGTTTGGAAGAAGCAAAAATTGCTGTTGGTTCTCCCCGCGTAGGAGCTCTTGTCACCATGGATGGATGGATGGATGGATTTATTACTATCATAGACAAAAAATTGTCACGAAATACGTTGTTAATACTGACAAGAAAGAAAAACATGGAAAAAATCAGATCTCTGTTGTATAAAGAGTTTTTTAGAATAGTATATTTTTAAGTGTATGTATGAGATGTCTTAAAAAGCTGTCTCTACCCCATGTACCCGATATTTAACGGTGCGGTAGCGACCTGAGGGGCATTTAGTTAGAAAGTCATTGATAAAGTGCTCTTCATCGTGTATGTACCGTAGTCCAAGTGTCTTGATCTGGTTGGCCACCACAGCATCTATATCGGGGTGCTCAATCCCTAACTTGGCGGCATCTTTAAATATTGTGCGTAAGGACTTCTTGTCGCTTGCATGGATGCTTGTAAAAAGTATGGGGAGACAGTAAGTGATGAGGGATACAATAAAACTCTTGAATAACATATGAGAAAGGGGCTTTGAGCTATAGTATACAAAATTTTTCACAATATACATGCGTTGAGATGGAGTAGTCACTATGGATTGCACATGATCATGATAGCGGAGTTTATCGTCAACAGTAACACCAAGGTATTTTACTTTGTCACAAAAATCAACTTCCGTGCCATTAAGGATAAGAGTAGGGGTAATGGGCTCAATGAACTAAGGTTTAGTTCATTGATGGGCTTAACAAGCTGAGTAGAAAACATCATTTCTTGAGTCTTGGAGGTGTTTAACAATAGGTTTAAATCACAACATTGCTTTGAAATTCTACTAATCTCATCAAGATAGGCACTAAGATCTGATTGATTTGATATGCATCCAATTATACAGGTGTTGTCTGCGTATTTAATGACAGTAATATTACTTAAGTCTGAGGTAATCCTATTGGTATATATTGAAAACAAAAGTGGAGATAAACAGCAACCCTGGGGAGTGCCAGTGTTGGTTATGATGGGTTTTGAGATATTGCCATCTACTATTGTTCTTTGGGTGCGATTCGTTAGGAAGCTGTATATCCATTCAGTTACATTGGAGTCGAGATGTGATAGTTGCGAGATTAAGTCTGGAACATGTATTGTGTTGAATGCAGAAGAAAAGTCAAGGAACAGACACCTGGCATAATTTGAAGCTTTCTTGTCAATGAAATCTGTGATGGTAGTAGTGAGGCATAAAAGGGCATCTTGAGTTGAGCGGTTTGCACGATAAGCAAACCATGGTGGCGTTGGCTCGGTTGTTGATGACCTCGTCGTACGCTGAGGATAGGGCCTCATGTTTTTCTTCATCAGAGAGGATTCTCATCAGCAAAGAGAGTCTGTGGTTTTTCTCCTGTCTTTGAGGGGCTGGAGTTCTAGTTGTAACAAGGCAAGATTGGATCAAATTTTTTTGCAGTGTTATCAACATGATATGTTATCATCACAATGTATCATCAATGGCATATCCTAAACGTTTTGATTTGTTGGGCCTTTCAAGTGTAGTACCAACATTCATCATGTCAAGAGCTTTGTCACATGATTGTTTTAAATTATAAATATTGTGAATTCAGGGGGGGGGGCAATAAGCATTGTATTATCAGCATATGTATTAATGTTTGAAAGAAAGACCTCCTAATTTTGTCAAACATCTGGTTTTAACCGCTATGAGAATAAGAGTTAGCAAAAACCTTTTTGATTTTACAATATCTGTATTATCTTTATTTTACATTCAAATATGAAAAATATTAAGCGGAATAAGACATCGCTAATTATTATATCACACATAATAAATAAAAAGGTAGTAACCATTAAAAAAATTTGAAGTAGACCATAATAATTATATAATTATTATTATTATATTATTATTATTATTATATTATTATTATATTAAGTTATGGCTTAGTATTCATCCTCATCTTCATCATCTAATTCCTGACTATCTGTTCCGACCTCCTCGTAATCCTTCTCTAGGGCGGCCATGTCTTCTCTCGCCTCGGAGAATTCTCCCTCCTCCATACCCTCACCTACATACCAGTGAACAAAAGCTCTCTTTGCATACATCAGATCAAACTTGTGATCTAGACGAGCCCAGGCCTCTGCGATGGCCGTCGTGTTACTCAGCATGCAGACGGCTCTCGAAACCTTGGCTGTGTCACTCCCCGGTACGACGCTGGGTGGCTGGTAATTAATCCCAACTTTGAATCCAGTCGGGCACCAATCAACAAACTGAATAGATCTCTTTGTTTTGATGGTGGCTATAGCAGCATTTACATCTTTGGGTACCACATCTCCCCTAAAGAGTAGACAGCAGGCCATGTATTTACCGTGACGTGGATCACATTTCACCATCTGGTTTTCCCTCTCAAAACAAGCGTTGGTGATCTCAGAGACTGTCATCTGCTCATGAAAGGCCTTCTCAGCAGAGACGATAGGGGCGTAGGTAATGAGGGGAAAGTGAATTCTGGGGTAGGGGACTAAATTAGTTTGGAACTCGTTCAGATCCACATTCAGGGCTCCGTCAAATCTTAGTGAGGCTGAGGTCGACGAAACAGTTTGAGCGATCAAACGATTGAGGTTGGTGTAGCTTGGACGCTCGATACCTAAATTCTTCTTACAAATGTCGTAGATAGCTTCATTGTCGACCATGAAGGAACAGTCAGAGTGCTCCAGGGTGGTGTGGGTGGTGAGGATGGAGTTGTAGGGCTCGACTACGGCTGTAGAGATCTGCGGGGCTGGGTAGATAGAGAACTCCAATTTGGCCTTCTTACCGTAATCTACACTGAGCCGTTCCATGAGAAGCGAGGTGAACCCAGATCCAGTACCTCCTCCAAAGGAATGAAAGATGAGGAATCCCTGCAGACCAGAACACATGTCAGAGAGTCTCCTGATCCTGTCTAGCACATTATCGACGAGCTCCTTTCCCACTGTGTAGTGACCTCTCGCGTAGTTATTAGCAGCGTCTTCCATTCCAGTTATCATCTGCTCTGGATGGAAAAGTTGTCTGTAGGTCCCTGTCCGGATTTCATCTGAAAACAAAAAATGCTTCTGTTGATACTATTCACATTCAGCATCAATGTAGCTATCTAAGCAAATGGTTCTAAGAAAAAGCTCCATCACATTAAAGTTTACATTAATATTCAACGTGGTCACACACATGTATTAAATAAACAGAACTATGCTCAACCCATAGACTTAATAAGACTTATTAAGTCTATGTCTCAACCATACGCGTCCCACCATTATACATTTTTCATGTTTTGTGGTTGTGAATTATTTGGTGGTTAAGTGTTATGCTATCTTATATAAAGAGAGAACAACTCCTGTGTTGGCTGAGATCTCTGGGTATAAGACAATTTTGGCAATGCTGGTAGCTATTTAACTTTTTAAACCTTCAATTTTAATAAAAAGCTGCCTAAAACTTGGTCTAACTCTAGATTACAATATGATGAACTTACCCACAACCGTTGGCTCTAGATCTACGAACACAGCTCGGGGGACGTGCTTGCCTGCACCTGTCTCACTGAAGAATGCATTGAATGAGGCGTTTTCTTGACCAGGAGTAACATCTGAAGGCATCTGACCATCTGGCTGTATTCCATGTTCTAGGCAGTAGAGCTCCCAGCATGCATTGCCCATCTGAACTCCGGCCTGACCCACATGTACGCTGATTATTTCTCTCTGTCAATAGAACAGGTAAAAAATAAGCGACATACATACTATCAAATAGTTACATAAATAATGCGGTGCAAATGTTACACAAGTTTATTTACAGATTAGCTTAATAAATGTATACATAGGATCGTTAGAACCAGTCCATGAACAGTAAAATCAGCCAACTGTTGGAGTGGGTTGGGGTTAGCCTTGATCAAGCGGCCACGGGTGAAACCCGTGAATGTCATGGCCGCTTGATCAAGGCTAGGTTGAGGTGGGTTTTGGTGGGAGCCACCAGCCAGGACATTGACTTCCTGTTTCAAAGTCATCAGAGAAATGGGGCAACAAAATATAATCCAAGTCAACCTCAAAGTGACACTATCAGGCCCATTATGATATTGAAAATAACTCAGAATGACAGACAGCTGAAAAATGTGGGAGCAATCAACAATCCTGAGCTGATATATATACAAGGGCAATTAAAATTCATAACATTCCGTAGTTGCAGCCACTTAAAATCCACTTCTTGTACGGAAATTGTTGAGTGTTCTCCATTGTGTCCCCAGCTCTCTGGTGTTCCCTGAACTGAACATGCAGCTATCGATAGTTACCCCTTTTAAAAACGTGATGTTTATCTAACTCACCATGATGACGTTGGGTGCTGACGCAAAGTATCGGTATGAGTATCAGATGTTGAATAGCTCAGAGAATCTCTAAGTACGGCTGTTATGTGCCTGTCAGAGTCCTAGGAAAGTAATGAGATGCCTGTCAGTGTATGTTAGTTTATATATCAGAGTAGTTCTGTTACATACATGATCTATGCAATGTGTCATCTCATCACCAAGCCTATTGAGCAATCAGTCACTGATTGCTTTAGAAAGGATTGATAATAGGAGAACAATGTGACCGGCTGATAACAAAGTTACATGGGTGCAAAAATGCCAACCTCACATAACTTAGAGACATGTAGAGATTTTTTGTAGATGGATGACATTCACAACAATCTTGCAATATTACTGCAGGTGATGAAAGGAGCCATGGCTTTTTACAGTGAGACATCTTATGGCCGACTTCACTGTCAGCAACTTTAACTGTATCAAAGCATACATTATATATTAGCAGAGCAGTGTACTATAGATACACGGACTGACTGATCAGCTAAGTTGTTCTCCGAGCGCCGGCTCTCATTCTGATTGTGATATTCTATTTTTGGTTCAGCACAAGCTGACATGTATATTCTTTATTAGAATTTTTTACAAGGTTAAGAACTATATTTGAAAACATTAAGGAACTCATGAGACCGTGTCTATCTTTACCTGAACTGAATCACTTTCACACCTTATTCCTGTATAAGGACTGTCCTGGGTACAAGGCTGTGTACGAGGCTGTGTACGGAGACTCCGGGAGTGTCCCGAGTACGAGACTGCTTCAGGAGGGTAACTTAGTACAGATCAACAAGCACTGCTCACTGCTGCACCTTATGTCTAATCAAGGAGTTATTTAATTTAACTCCTTGGTCTAATTGATGCTCCTCTGTTTTCTATTACCAATATTCAAATTCTTAATAGATGGTTAATTATCTACCACATGGAATTACAAATTCACTGATATGATCTAAAGTTGGTTTTGACGTAAATAATTACTCATCATCCTTCTTATTCAAATTTATCACTGAATTAGGACATTAATTGAAGACGTTAATTGACATCATACCCATGGAGTGCCTCAATAGTTTTGATATTGAGTTCCCAGGTTGCTTATTTTAGTCATGATGTTTTACAGTGGAAGGCTATGGGGATAGGCGATGTACAAGGTACACAATATTTCAGGTGAATTTTCACATGTTTGCTTGAACCACGCATGCTATTTGTTTAATATAACCCAAATCTCTGCTGAGGAAAGCTGTTGTTGAATCGTAAGTGATAGATCTTAAAATTAAAAGATCAAAATCCGGTGTCTTATCACTCGCCCATCCCGAGGCATGGGCGGTGAAATATTAGTACCTTATTGGCGAGGCCGCAATAGCTCACTGTTTCCAGGCAGGTCGGAGCACACCTGGGGGCCAACCAATCCCCAGTAGAAGAAGGACCACAGTGGGGTTAGAACCCACCAGAGTCAACACTTGCTCTAACCAACTGAGCCACCTACTCCATTCACATAAAGAGTAATATTACAACTTGATCAAATCAGTCAAATATTCCCATGGAGGGAGCACAGTCGGTGTAAGATTACTCTCGATGGAAAAGTTTTAGCTAAAAGTATTTTACTGTGCAACCGCAATATCCATGACCTTGTTGTTTTGCAGCTACGACAAATTTGAATTGTATTTTTTTTTTAAAATGCACGTTACCAGCTGCTGATAGAGAAACAACACAGACTCATCCGTGGATTTCCATTTTATTTTTGCATTCAAGAACTTTGAGAACCTTGTGACAAACAAGATTTGATACTAGTACTGTACATTGTAAAAGTAAAATATGTTATAGGCCATTGCATAACAATGTAGTGCACGGTTTTAATAGAAAAGCTAAAAAGCCATCATGATATCTCTTCATGGTATGGGAAATAATAAGCAAGTGTCATAAAATGAAGGTTTGTCCCTCCATGACAAGAGAAGAGATAACTCTTAATATTCCTCCTCTTCGTCCTGTTCATCTAAATCTGCGGAGTCGACTCCGACCTCCTCGTAATCCTTCTCCAGGGCGGCCATGTCTTCCCTTGCCTCAGAGAATTCTCCTTCCTCCATTCCCTCTCCTACATACCAGTGAACAAAAGCTCTCTTTGCATACATCAGATCAAACTTGTGATCTAGACGAGCCCAGGCTTCTGCGATGGCTGTTGTGTTACTCAGCATGCAGACCGCTCTCTGAACCTTGGCTAAGTCTCCACCAGGAACAACTGCTGGAGGCTGATAGTTGATGCCAACCTTGAACCCTGTAGGACACCAGTCAACAAACTGAATGGTTCTCTTTGTTTTGATGGTGGCGATGGCTTGATTGACATCTTTAGGCACAACGTCTCCTCTGAAGAGTAGACAGCAGGCCATGTACTTTCCGTGGCGAGGATCACACTTAACCATCTGATTGGCTGGCTCGAAACAGGAGGTGGTGATCTCTGCCACATTAAGCTGCTCATGGTAAGCTTTCTCCGCGGAAATGATGGGAGCATAAGTGGCCAGAGGGAAGTGGATTCGGGGGTAGGGTACAAGATTAGTCTGGAACTCTGTGAGATCTACATTGAGTGCTCCATCAAATCTGAGGGAGGCTGTCACTGAAGAGACAACCTGAGCTATCAGTCTGTTAAGGTTTGTGTAGGATGGACGATCAACTCCAAGATTTCTTTTGCATATATCATAGATAGCCTCGTTATCTACCATGAAGGCGCAGTCGGTGTGCTCCAGTGTGGTGTGAGTGGTGAGGATCGAGTTGTAAGGCTCTACTACAGCTGTGGATATCTGAGGGGCTGGGTAGACAGAGAACTCAAGTTTAGCTTTCTTACCGTAATCTACGCTGAGCCTTTCCATGAGGAGGGCAGAGAATCCAGAACCAGTACCTCCTCCGAATGATCTGAACATGAGGAATCCCTGCAGACCAGAGCAGTTATCGGCCAGTTTCCTGATGCGATCGAGCACCTTGTCGACGAGCTCCTTACCCACTGTGTAGTGACCTCTCGCGTAGTTGTTAGCTGCATCTTCCTTACCGGTGATCATCTGCTCCGGATGGAACAGAGATCTGTATGAACCTGTCCTTATCTCATCTGTAACACAAATAGAAGGCAGGGTCACACCAAGCAGCTGCACATGTCGCCACATTTATTTGAGGTTTTTAAATTTACCAGCTATTATTTATCAGGATAAAATGGCCACCAGGTGGACTTATTTTGGGATCTAAGCATTCACTTGTAATCTTATCTAGGTCAGAGGGATAATTGAAGGACCTTTAGCCCTATATACAGCAGTAATCAAACATGGCCGGACTCAAGAGAGGGAGAGAAATACTCATCTATAGAATATGTGCAAACAGAGATAAGGCTGTATAATCTCCTATCTCTCTATTGTATTATAAGCACAGTGACAGAGCAGATAAAGTATATAGTAGTATAGTCGGCCCTAAGATACAGTATCCTATCTTATTTCTCACACAGACTGACACAGGCTAACGATGAACAAAATGACACCCAGGAATTTTTCACCACATCCCTTATTATTTTAGATTCAACAAATAATCTATCACAGTGAACTTATAATAGCTTGACACCAGAGTGATGCTGGCATCAAGATCATATACCAGCCTTGTCAGGTTTGTAAAATAATGACTGTCAAATAGAAGCAGCTTTTGTGGTGTGGAAGCTGGTGTTTTCTTGAGTGGTTATAATACTAGTAGTCTCTGTTATTGATGGTGATTTAATGTCTGGTATGTAATGTTGTTATGATGATTTCCTAATTTTATGATGGTATGATAGCATTCAACCTTTTTGTTCAGAGAAGCCAATCTAATTCTTCTGAGTCATCATTGTGTAAGATCATACAATACATACAATCAATCATTGTCCGCCTCTCTCCGTGTTGGCAAAATTTGTCATGAAGAAGAATTGGGATACTAACTAATGCTTACTGGTTAACTTATCTACAGATTATTTATCTGTGAGATAAACATGTGGCTTCAGGAGTTGCAGCATACATTGAGTTGTACTGCATCAAGTTAGCTACCCAAGTGGAGCTACCCAAATAAGTCAGAAGACACAAGCGGCATCAGATGGGGGAAGGAGGGGGCGTATGAGGGCTCTCAGATCCTTCTCACACGCCACCACCATGAAAGCGTTTGCTAATTTGGCATAATGCTACCCATACCATCCTAATAAGAGAGATAATTACCAGCAGACAGAATTTTGCTTGGAATAATAAAGCCCTTGTGATGATTAGTTAACTAGGGTATGTAATTATAACATAAATCTGTAAATTAGTTACAAATAAAAACATGCTTATGTTCCTCAGTGTTGTAATTAATGATGAGAGTAAAGATAGAGTGCGAGAAAATGGATGGGAGCATCCTGGTGTCAGCTTACAGTGAAGATAGACCAAATAGTCACTTAGTATTTAGCTAGCTTTAGTTTGAGGTAGATTTGATCCAGGAACTCAAGAGAACAGGTGGTAAAACAATTAAAATGGCCGCCAACAATCTGATCCTCAGAGACGGACGTCATACCGAATACGAGTCAGCATGATCAACACATGATGGAATAACTATACCTTGTGGGTAGCTAAGAAATGCTTGGGTGTCATATATGTTGATATACGATCATGGAAACAGTACATAAAACACAATCAAACTATCACAGCGTGGTCACCTTAGTGTCACATGTGTTATCAGTATTCCTGCAAACCTTGATTATGACCCGAGTATAGCATCCACCACCATTTATCCTACCCGCGGGCGGGCCGTCATCACCTAACCCGACCTGCCTATACACTACTGCCTGTTACTCAAACCCAATAAATCACAGCTTGCTCTAGTACTATTTAAGGTTATATCTTACCGACTACAGTGGGCTCTAGATCAACGAATATGGCTCTGGGTGTGTGATGTCCTGATCCTGTCTCACTGAAGAAAGTATTAAATGAGTCGTTAGCCACACCGATAGTTTTATCTGAAGGCATCTGACCATCTGGCTGAATTCCATGTTCTAGGCAGTAGAGCTCCCAGCATGAGTTACCCATCTGTACTCCGGCCTGACCCACATGGATAGAAATTACCTCTCGCTGTCAAAATATAACATATATATGCAATGTGAGAAAATACAAATACAAAATGGCGGCAATGAAGAGGAAGACTCTCCATTAAACTAAGTTTTCATGACTTTTTTCGCCCATCAGTGTTATGGTAACAGGCCAATATTGGCTGCAGCTATCGATCTTGTACAGAAGGTATGTTAGAGATGGTAAAGCAATGAACTCCCTCATTGGGTAAAGCGTCTGTCGCTCAAATCGATTTGAATCGCTAATTAGATCATCAGTAAAATGGAAGCAGCGACACACATTAGAACTCAATAGAATATCTGGATATTATACAGTAGAAAGACCACCCACCTACCATGATTGTTTGCGTAGTTTCTGTACAGAATAAGAACAGTATATACAGTTACAGTGATGTGTAGAGTAGAACTCGGTATCACTTGCAGCCACTTGGTTAGGAGTGCAGCAAGTAAATGAAGCTGATAGCTAATGACCTGATATAAATATAAGCGGGAAGGCGGTGGTTATATTATCATCATAAGCTGCTATCAAATCAAACACAGGCGCACAGTAACTTAGTCATGATGATCAGTATTGAATGCGCTCATGTGTGGAGACCACGTGGAGTGTATATATAAGTAAGTATAAGGCTTGTGGTTGGATGACGGTGTAATCTATCAAGCACTGACATATTCTGTCAGTTATAAAGCAACCATTAAAATAAAGCTAGTCTTTTTCTCATCAATTCTAAGCACATGGCCTTGTGTTGTTGTGAACATCATTATACTGTGAGACAAAATAATTGGCTAAAATCACGGCTTTCCATAATTTTGGTTGTTGGTTGCTGGATGTTATGATAGTTTCTTTTCTTACTACTGTCATGGAGAATTTGGTGTCATACATAAATCAGTAATGATATTAGCATTTTTCAGTTTAGAGCAGCAGTTACCTGGCTTCTTTCGTGAAAAAAAAAAGTTAACTGTATTGCTATTCTGTTGATGCTTACAGTAGTAGAATAAGATTCATCTATTTAGAGCAATGTATCAGATCCTAGAAATTCGTATATTATATATATATCGGGCTTTATTTATTGATCACAAATCTTTTGATAATAAAATCAAAAAATCTACCAATGATCTTCAATCAGAAAAATGCGAAAAAAGTTTGCACTATTTTGCATATTGAAATTAAAAAGAGAAACAAAAGCTCACATGTAACATAAAAATGGAGAGTTTGCCCTCAGTGCGGTGCGTGCCCTTGGTCTTGGTTTCTGGGCCAGTCGAGTTGACCTTCGAGGAGCAGTTGTTGGTTTGTAACTTGCCATCACACCATTAAGGCAGTGCTCTGTGTTATTTTCTATATTACACATGTACTCTTGGCTCGACTGGTTGAGGAGATCAAGCACTTGTTGTATCTCAATGTTCGCTGTTCGGTTATTGTAATCGAGACCACACGGATCAAGAACCTTGAGTACCAAATTTTCTACACGCAGGATCCTCATTCTTTGTTGCTGAGAGAGCATGGAATACCAGGAGGGAGAAGCATACAGGAGAATGGGACGGATGCATGCTATGTAAAAATGTTTCAGTGCACTGATAGGCATTCCAGATCGTTTGAGGTCTATCAGTGTATATATTATTGGTCTAGTCTTTTTCACGAGGTGATCAACGTGTTGTTTGAATGTCAGATTGTTGTCAATCACGACACCTAAAAACTTGTGCTAGTCTCGTTTCCAATAACGTCACCGCTCATTGAGAATCTGTGCGGCTCGATCTTTTGATCTATCTATAATACATATCAAGCAAGGGCGTCGTTTGCTTGTACAACATACAATACACAAAGTGTTCGACAGATATATTCACCACTTTTTTTGCATAATCATTTAAACTTTGGGCAAATATGAAGATTTTTAATTGAATTCAATTAGGGCAAACATCAGGTTCCTATTCTCTCAACTTGCCAAAGAATAAAGAATAATACAGAGCAGTGGTTCAGTTTGAATTTTTAAAGAGTGGCAATAATAGTTAACCCATTAAAATCAAAGTACAGACAGCGCATCAGAGTAAAGGAATGACAATGGTTGCGTGCTCCCTGTAAACTATCAACTATTTATAATTGTCAGGCATAGATTATATAATTGGTCAAAGCTCTACCTGGAAAGCACAGATTTCTTACAGAATTTGTAAACATTTCATGATAGCCTCATATTTAATTCTTAATTTCGCTGTTTATTGACTACGTTGCCGGGTTTCCAGACAATAACCATAGACGACGCCTAACAGATATAAAAGTCGTTCAGAGTCTGTATGTGGGCTTATTACGCCTGCTGATCTCATTGACTGAGTGACAGAGCGGGTTATCTTCTTATGCTTTCTTGCTCCAGCTGTTAAAATCTGGTATTATTTCCATCATGGTAAGTGTGACTGTATATAATAATACTATAAGAGACGGTTCATAGTTCATGGACATAGTTTGGGAAATCATTTTAGTTTTTACATAGTCAATTATAGCATTCACTGCCTGTTTTGCAGACAATTTGGCAGAATTTTTCATGAGTTTCGTCACTAAAATTAAATTTTATCAACATTTAAGCCTCCAATGATTTGGAAACCCTGTCACTCAGGGTTTTCAACGGTGCAGAATCTGAATCAAAAATCATTTTTATCTTAACATAAGCGGTTTTCAAGATAACCCTCTTTCAGCAGGTTTTTCCAACGCGGCGTGGGTTAAAAGTACCAAACTGGAGAGAGGACAACTCCGAATTGAGGCATAAATAACTACAGTTTTGCCAACAAAAACTGTAGTATAACTTAAACGTTTACAACGATGCCAGGTTTGTGTCTGCATTTCGTGGTGAACTACCCTATATTTTGGAATAATTTGCAAATGTAATTCTAGCAACCTTGTCAGGATTTGTCGAATTCCCAGTTTTTAGAAGATTTAAGTTTGGAAACCGTTTTATAAAAATTGGCGGAATATGTTTTGATATTTAGCAAATTATCCATGAAAAATATTTCAATGTCATCTTTAATCAGCTGCAGGGTAAGCAGTATTGATCTGGTCAGCGAATAATAAAGGGACTACTTGTGACCTCTTTAGGTTTCTACTTTCATCTAATTTACATATTTTTGTTATAGCGTGAGTGTATCTCGATCCATGTGGGCCAGGCTGGGTGCCAGATGGGCAATGCATGCTGGGAGCTCTACTGCCTAGAACATGGAATACAGCCAGATGGTCAGATGCCTTCAGATAAAACTATTGGCGGGGGAGATGACTCGTTTAATACTTTCTTCAGTGAGACGGGAGCAGGGAAGCATGTACCCAGAGCTGTGTTTGTTGACCTTGAGCCTACTGTTGTGGGTGAGTATTAATTCTAGTATAGAAAATAGTGCAGAGAAATTTATCACTCCTTCGAAAAAGGTCATCAATTATTTCACAATAGTATTTTGGTTACTCAGCATCAAAACAATGGAATAAGTTGTAAACGTTGGTAAAAGTCTCAGTATTTTATATGTGCAGTTAATATTGCCATGTTATCTGCCTGTCCATTATTGATACAGATTGGGCCTTACTCAGGCATCACTTAGCAGTGGTTTGAATGTACTTAGAGTTGATCTGTATTACAGATGAGGTGAGGACTGGTACTTACCGTCAGCTCTTCCACCCTGAGCAGCTGATAACTGGTAAGGAAGACGCTGCTAACAACTACGCCAGAGGTCACTACACTGTCGGCAAGGAGATCGTCGACCTTGTACTGGACAGGATCAGAAAACTGGCTGACCAATGCACTGGTCTGCAGGGATTCCTCATCTTCCACTCCTTTGGAGGAGGTACTGGATCTGGGTTCACTTCTCTTCTCATGGAGCGGCTCAGTGTAGATTATGGCAAGAAATCAAAGCTGGAGTTCTCTGTCTACCCAGCACCTCAAATATCTACAGCCGTGGTGGAGCCCTACAACTCCATTCTCACCACTCACACCACGCTGGAGCACTCTGATTGTGCTTTCATGGTAGATAATGAGGCGATCTATGATATCTGCAGGAGGAACCTTGACATAGAGAGGCCCACCTACACAAACCTGAACAGGCTCATTGGCCAGATTGTCTCCTCAATCACAGCCTCCCTCAGATTTGATGGAGCTCTCAATGTAGATCTCACAGAGTTCCAGACTAATCTTGTACCCTACCCCCGAATCCACTTCCCTTTGGCTACATATGCCCCGGTCATCTCTGCTGAGAAGGCCTACCACGAGCAGCTGTCAGTCTCTGAGATCACCAACTCATGCTTTGAGCCTTCAAATCAGATGGTCAAATGTGATCCTCGTCACGGTAAGTACATGGCCTGCTGTATGCTTTACAGAGGAGATGTGGTACCTAAAGATGTCAATGCTGCTATAGCCACCATCAAAACTAAGAGAACCATCCAGTTTGTTGATTGGTGTCCTACAGGGTTCAAGGTCGGCATCAACTATCAGCCTCCGACTGTGGTACCGGGAGGTGACCTAGCTAAGGTGCAGAGAGCGGTCTGCATGCTGAGTAACACGACAGCCATCGCAGAGGCCTGGGCTCGTCTAGATCACAAGTTTGATCTGATGTATGCAAAGAGAGCTTTTGTTCACTGGTATGTAGGAGAGGGAATGGAGGAGGGAGAATTCTCCGAGGCCCGTGAGGATCTGGCGGCTCTTGAGAAGGATTACGAAGAGGTCGGAGTCGACTCTGCTGAGGAAGAAGGAGGGGAGGAGGGAGAAGAATACTAACATTTGAACTAGTAACTAGGATTGCCTCCTCTTTAAACAGTAGAAGATAACTCTCTAAAAATGCTGAGATGGCAGATCTTTGCTATTAAGTATCCCCAACAAAACTTATCTAAAACAAACCACCTACTTATCTTCATAATTTCCAGTCGATGAATAAATTTTTTTATCCATTTGTCCAAACCTTTCTTTTAGTTGTTTTTGTGAGAAACCAATTTCCATCTGTGACAAATCTCTTTATGCAAAACAAGGATATCTGTATACTCATAATTTTTATCACCTCAACTCAACTTGTGTTTCATGTCTTGTATACATACAGCATATTGATTGAGCCGATGGGAATATGAATATCAAAGCAAATAAAATCAAATGATGCATTTCACCACTAGCCAATTTAGTAGGACTTGATTCATGTCAGCTGATATGTAATATGATCATAATCATAAAAAATGATCATACACTTGAACTACATATATAATATTACGCCTCAGTTGGCATGTCTAGAGGGCTAGATAAGATTTAATCAGTGATCAGTGACGCTGACTATATTCTCTATTATAATAATATACAGTACTTCATATGATGGACACGGTCAGCGCTTTTTTTGTGTGGTTAGTAGTTGTCCTATCAGGAAGCATTTCACCAGTCATGTTTAAAAGTATGCTCTCTGCGAGACCATTATCTTTATCATATTTACCTATCACTAATATTGCTCATATGAAGAAAGGCCACATTACATCCACTGTAATCGGCAGAATGGACTAATCAGAATTAACTACACCTCGGTTAAAGCTTGCTTTAAGATTTAATGAACAGAACGACAATGTGCATAAAAAAACAACAAATTTAAAACATTATTTTGACAATGATGAAGATAAAATAACAGAGTTTGATTTCACATCTTATGTTTGTCACAAGAGCTATCTGCATAAAACTTCACAATAATTATTAAATGTGTTGATTCTTAAAATGATATATTTAAGAAGATTTTATATTTAATTTAACACAAAAGTGGGAAACTGGGGACAGACAGTGAAAACCGAGAATATGACGGAGTCTAAGTTCTGCTGTGGCCGTTAGTGTGGGAGGGGAAGCCAGCTGTCCACCCGTAGGTATATTCAGGAGGCTCAATCATTCCCAGAGTGTCCACTCGGATATCAACAGCCTGTAAAAATTATCACCATTACAAAATGAAAAAGACAGGAGGGTTCACTACTAGTGTGCATCTATCCATATAATAGAGGGAAAAATACAACAGTAAATCAAGTCAAACGCATCATAGAATATAAGATTGTATGGAAAGTTAAAAGCCGCAAGCTAAGAAAGATTAATCATAAATCTAATCAGAGGGATCAGGAGGAGTTCATTCCACATCATCATTATCATCCCAGTTAGTGGTGCAGTTGGCGGTGGAGTTGGCGGTGGAGTTAAGAATAGAATCATCTTCAGATATATCAGTAGTTCTATCACTCTCATCACCTTCAGCTGATGAGGAGGCGGCGGCCGAGTGTTTAACTTCATCTCGAGTTACGACTGGTGAGGCGCTCATAGAATCTCTGTTAGACTTACTATCGCTAGTGGACACATCAGTATCAGGGGCATCACTTACAGCTCTCATACCGTTAGCCTAACACAACAAATAAAGGACAACGTGCTAGCGTGCTAACAGATAGGTGTACAATAAAACCATCAACCAGGCCATAACATCGTACAACTAGTGTGTTGTATGTAAACCCGAGCGGGGTGTCACAATATTTAGTACAGGGATAATGATTCTCATTAGATTCATGGAAATGAAAGTAAATCATATGGAGAAAGACAAGAAGTAGAATTAACCCATAACTAATACAATCAACAATCAATACAGCTCTACAACAGGTAAGAGAGATACAGCTCTAACCACGGGTAAAAGAGACAGGCACATGCAGCACAATCAATAATTCTCGTCATGCTAGGATATGTATATCTATGAATGACCCTCGCATAATTAGGTTTAATTTGTAATTGATTTTAGCGCAAGCATTAAAGATAATGGCAAATTAGAGTGTATAATTATGAGTTACCCTCTCCTTGATCACATGTTCAATGAGAGGGTAACTCCCATATTCTAATACAGCAAGTCAAACTTACCAGCCATTGTAGAGGTGCAGCCTGAAGTACATAGTTAGTGATGTTAGCGGCCGTCTCCTCCAGGAAGGTTAGTCTTTCTCTCAGCTGTCTGATAACATCAGATGAGAAGTCCTTGAATGATTCAGTCTTAGAGAAGGTGTGGTACATGCTATCAGTGTAGTTATAGGCATCAGTGACGAGGGTCCGGGTGGCGGCGGGCAGGGCGAAGGCGAGGTTTGAGATTGTTCTGAAGGATTGTCTGGCTCGGAGTGTCAGGGCGCGGGCGGTAGCGATAGCTTTCCTCTCAACCGACTACAAAAAATAACCAATTTATACCATCAGTACAATAAATAGCTGGTAGGTGGACAATAAAGTCATTGATACATGATACTGAAAACATATCTTATAATATGCTTGAGTATATTTATATACATAGTTATAGTATATAAATATATTGTAGTATGTATTGTATGTATTGTACATATTACTCACAGCATCAGCAGGTAGAGGTTCCATCTCATCTCCCTCCTCAGTCACCTCCTCATATACAGCCTTCACTTTATCCTTCACATCATCTACTCTAAGGCTACGAATATTCTCCTGAGCGAAATCAATCTATAACAGAAACGAGACGCCGTCACTAAACGAGCAATATCCAAACTAGTAGTACAGCCTTACTTATAACATAGATATGAGGGGGTCATTGATTTAATAAACCCATGATATACATAACTGCAGTATCCATATAATATCAATTTGCAGCTGTTGTTTACTAGATTTTTATCTTGCCTGTAAGTTAGACATGCTGGTCCTATACAACAGACAGACAGACAGACACGATAATACAAGCCTAACATACACTGTATACACAGCAAGCATGTGACCTGTATACACACATCACCCTCAGAGCTGACCAGCAGCTGTAGGGGAGACGACTTATAATAAATAGCCTACTGACCAGATCGATGGTATGGATGAGTTTCTCTACAGCTGCCTGACTTCTCTTCTGTAGAGCTCCAGCTTTAGCCATAGCGTTATCATAAGCTCTCCTCTTTACCTTATCACTCAGCATTTTAACTCTGGTAGATGCCTCGGCAGGTAGAGCTACAACCTGATCACAAAACAGAATACAATATATACATACGATACAATATCAGACTATAAAATATAAGACTATACTCTATCAGACTATACAACATAAGACTGTTATAAGGAGATTGGTCACACCTGGGTGTGGCTCTTAGGTATCACGAGCAGTGACAGCAGTGTCATAGTAAATCAATACTGCTATAATTATCAGTTGATACAGGTCAGGTTAAAGCTAAAGTTTTGTGGCAGTAATTGGAATTTTAAAATCTTATGAAAAGGGAGATGAACAGCGTTAGCCACAGTGATCTTATATTCAACAATTCCTGTCCCCATATTCCTACTGTGCGGTGGCAAAACAATTCAGATCTACAAGCTTACATCTTCAGCTTTAGCTGGAGTATCTGCAGCATTACTCTCTTCTTGGGTTGGTACGGGTGGTAGCAGAGAGTCCACAACGATATCAGCTACACCGATAACAGCATTCAGTCTAGCTATATCAGCCAGCTGATTAAACTTATCAGTGCTGTAATTCTTTGCTTCCTCAAGCTTGGTGGTAGAATAAGACTTTACAGCATCCACCTAATTAATGTAAATACACAGTAAGCTTCCATAAACAACAGCTAGTAGATAGCAGAGAGGCTCTAAGTGGACATCCTCCATTATACAAGTTATCATAAATAACCGGTCACCTGATAATTAACACGAAATCTGACCTGGATTTTTCCACTATTAGTCATGAAAATACCCAATCGTGAGCTCAATGATAGAAAAAACAAGCAGCGGGCTGGATAACAATTATAATTGATCATCTCATGAATGATTAATGAGGTACAAAGTTCATAATAAATGCTCGAATAACTCCTAATCTCATTATAGTACACAACTAACCCAACAACGTGTGAAGGAAGTTCAAACTTTCATCATACAATGAATTTTGGACTTTTATAACACATAGTGATAAGAGAAGCATGCAATGTGATTATACTCCTGACTATCAATCTGTGTATGTGATATTTACCATCTCTTCAGTAGGCTTAACTATTACTGGATATTTCTCCTCTAAACTCTCCAGTTTATTCAGAGCGTAGTCATTCACAGCACCAACTACAATTACCGCAGGAGAATTATTATTAAATATTATAAAATAGACTTTATTGTATCAACTGTCACATCAGTGGTGCTCTAGTTTGAGGCCCCAAACTATTCACCCTCTCCCTGCCAGATGGCCCTCGAGTCAGTCAACAATCAAAACTATTGAGGGACTGTTACTGTTACTCACTAACTAAAACCCAACTCCCAGCTCTAGGAAGTGCAGCTATTTAGCAATGATTTATGACAGAACGATTTCTTTAAGCAGGGACTGTAATGTCAACTTTTCCATTTTATTTAGATTATGTGCTTGGATTATGATAAGTAATCTGTGTGATCAGGGTGTGATACATCTCATAATATACCTTACCTGGTAGCTTGTCGAGGACAGGCTGACTAGCCATGTATGCGAGGCTGGCGCTCGTCTCGGCCACACCTCCACAGAATCTGATAATACGGCTACCATCTTTACCTCTCTGGTACACCTCGGATACTTTACTCCATGTATCCTTTACCAGCGGGTAGTTAGATACTCTGCTGATCACTTGTTGCTGCTCGGCCATCTCTTGTTGCTGTTTCAGATGCTTCCGATACATAAACTGTAAACAAATACAATAATCAAATGATTTTATATCAGTGTCAATTGATCGATATAATCAGAAGGACCGAACTGGCAATATCTGACTTCCCTTTAATCATGTTATTATTGATATCATCAAGGGAGTTCTGTTGTTGATTCGATATTTGTATAATAACTTTTAATACAAATTGAATCATACATACATTGCCAACAACTAGGCAGAATATCAGACAGTGGTATAATTAAAGTGTTAACTCAATTTGGTGAATTGCCCCAGTACCAATGCTTTGAGTTATTTCAGCAAAGACGGAAAAATCAGCATCATGAGGCACAGGATTGAGCCACACCACTTATAGTTTTACTCTCAGTCTCTTCACAACAAGACACCTTTTTATTCTCTAGGTAAAAGCTTTTATTTTTTTCCAGTCAACTACCTACTACTACTTGTTCTACCAGTCCAATGAACTAAACCTTAGGTTTAGTTCATTGGTTCTACCGACTATTTGAATTTTAACTCTCAGTTTTAGTTCCTCTAATCCTTAATTGATCTTCTGAATGAGTGACAGATGGTGCAGTTACTTACTTTTAGTTGAAATGGTGAAGTTCCTCCTTATGAGTGCTCCTTCTCAATGTTCAGAGTGTTGTGAGCTGCTGACACAAAGAATCACACTTTTATTTCCAACAAACAACTGCATCACTCACTGGACTTTGGACTTAGCCTTGAGGTACACATTTACATTTATTATTTCCGATAGCTACAATGAGTGTTTTCTTGAGGGCTGTAATCAAGTTGCAACTCTAAGGCTACACATCGTCATGCATCATATGACCATCCGGAATTCCCACGAATGATAAGAGAGTTGTCTGCTTTCTATATCAATGTGGGATAAGAACTTGCTAATAAAATGGAATCCAATTATTGATTTGTTTGGCTGCCCCACCAATAAACTAAACCTTTAGTTTAGTTCATTGGCCCCACCAAGCCAATCAAAACCAGAAGATTGGCTTTAGGGCAGTTTTATTTTCAGACATGAACAAATTAAGGGTAAATTTTGACTCCAGTAATTTATGTCTTTCCTTCACGTCTGTGACCATTCACTCTGATCACGAAAATACTCGTTTAGCTTCTTTTTGGGAGACATGTAAAATGTAAAACAAATCAAAATCATGAATTTACTGACAGATATAACCCGCTGAATAATGTTGACGTAAATGCCTGGTATGTTTGTAGCCAAATTTGAGATAATGATTATAAAACCAACTCCTTGATAAAACACCCAGAGTACTTATGTTTTTGACAGCTTGTGAGTGAGAGTAGGCATTCTAATTTGTCAGTATATTTTGTATTTGATCGAGGCAGCTGATATGGTGATATAGAGACAGCTATTATCGCAAATATTAGTGGTATATATCATATACATCTACACAGTTCGCACATCACTAAAATCTTTACTGAAGACTCATCAGATGATTGAATATTTGATATTATATTGAGTGTTTGTGAAATCTCATAAAAACATGACTCAATGTGACAAAGAATAGAAAATAGCTGAGGAAAATAAATCATGTACGGCATGTGAGAGAGGACGGATTTATACCGGGGTAGCAGTGAGAGAGGACAGATTTATACTGGGATAGCTGTGATAGTGATGGGATTAATACTGAAGTAGCACATGTTATAAGATAGAACTCAGCTGGACTGCTTCTGAGATTTTATCTGACGTAGTCCTTGTAAAAATACAAGTTTAGTTTGTTCTATCATGTCATTATATAATTTTAGGTCCTCTTCTTTCGCCCTTAGCGTACTCTCTAAGGCTGCTTTTAGAGCCTCATTTTCATCTCTTTGTATAGATAGCGAGGTTTCTAACTCATCGACTCTCTCAGCCTGGCCTCCCCCTCGTAAATCTGTCATACTACCCAGTGAGAAATTACCGCTAGTATTAGTCTTCTCTCGTCTCCTCGACACTCCTACAACAACTAAATATTAATTTTGTCCTAATTTCAAATGAGGGCCAATAAAAGTTAAAATTACAAGAAGACATGCCCATGAGATAATCACAAATAAAGTTTGACAGAGGACTTAAAGTAAGAAGGCTTTGTAAAGTTATTTACCTTGTGAAAATTTCTATGTAAAAAAATGCGGACCAAAAATATCAATGAGATGAGAGTTTGTCACACGACCGTTCTATAGTTCAATAGATCAGGGTACAGAATGTTTAGTCATTGATAGTAGCCGGGTATGATTAGGTTTGTACTTGAAGGACTTGTAGACGTGATAATACACCTCATATATACGGATTCTGAACTTTGTACCTCAGCAGAAAACTGACCTGACTTATCTTGAATAATTATTACATTTCTTATCAACGTGTGATGAAATATCTACAAGGACATTGTAATATTAATATATAGCTGGACTTTATCACAGCAGTAAAAGTCTTCTATGATGTCAGAGTTTAAAAATATAGCAGGAATGTGTCCGATATGAGATTCTAAGTATAACAGCCAGATGGGAGAGCAGCTGATTGACTGACTAACTGACCTGATGTTGATTTATTCTGAGATCCCTCCAGTCTCATCTTCCCGATTATTTTCTCGAGCTGAACTGCGTTCTGTTTGTGAGATTTCATCTCATTCTGATACATTAAAGTCTGATCGTTTGCTTCATCTAACCTGTTAATTATCATCAAATATCGCTTTATATCACAGATCACCATCACCATTACATTACAGTAGTTCTGATACTTGCTGTTTCATATTTAAGTTACAAGCAGTGATTAACAGTCATGTCTTTCATAGATGGGTGCCATCCACCAACTTCCTAAATGACATCTAAACACATATCAGAAAGAGTCGGATGGCCTATAGTGTGAGATCCTAGAATCTAATAAGTGTAAACTGGACTTAAGTTAAACTGATATTCAGGATTGTCTTTTCATTGTAAACTAGATTACGCTGTTCGTTAAATCATACAATACAAACAGAGATCAGGCAAAATTTGGCGTTAAATCAGTAATAAGAATAACAATGAATTAATTTACACAACAATGTTAATAATCCCTGAGGTTTTGGCTTGTCTAAGAGTTATATTTCTCTGATAAGGGATTATAGTATACAGACAGAGTATTAGGAGGATATGTGGATACCTTCTCTGTGTGACTTGTAGAAGCTCCATTAGTTTATCTCTCTCTACCTGAGAGGCCTGAGCTAAACTCTTATGCTCCAGAAGATGAGCTTCGTATGTCTCTCTCTCCCTGCTACTCATCTCCACTTTATTGTTACTAAAAACATAAAACATATAATATAATGTGAGAGATGTGATAGCATATCATACTAGAGATATAGCTAAATAAGTCTAAAGCTGAGCTTACTATCCAGCTGCATAGAATATAACGGCAATAACAAACTGCTATGATTGATCGAGACTGTAGAAAAGTCTGATATATCATATCATTATCGATATCTTTGCTGGTGTTATTGTTTTAACATAGAAACTTTATTTATAGTGAAGACTATTTGATAATCGTAGACTTTTTTGTTATGTTATGTGATGTCTGCAGATAAAAAACAGCTGCAGCCAAGTTATAAGCCATGACAGACAGCTACCGGAGGGGAAGTTAAACTGATAAATCTTGACGGTGAGCTCAGATTTCTCACCTGACTGCAGTACCAGGTCTGGAGGAACCTTTACCAGATCTCGCCCTGGTTTCTCCGGCTCCTGATTTTCTACCGCTATTAGATGTCGGCCTCTGTGATCCGCCATTTATCTGTTTGCCTGATTTCACTGTAAATAATAACATAGCTAAACTAAAGTTGTCTTCTCTCTGAGGTAAGTGCTCAGAGAGGAGACAACTTGAGTTTTATCATCACAAATAGAAAGGATATCAGCACAGAATATAACAGTCTTCTCATAGAATGGAAGTATTAGCATAACCCTATCCAATTAAAACACTCAACGAGCTGATCTGATAATGATTTGATTGGCTGTCCTTCATAGAAATAGAGCCAGTAGAAACCTAAGCCGCTCTTGGGAGTCGCTCCACTTTTCGTGAATCTCCTGTATATAAAAAATCAGTGGTAGGGATTTGTTCAAGAATGATTTAGAATGAACTTAATGGACCAGCTGAAAAACATAACATAAGAAGCTATAAATCCCTACCACTGATTTTGGTGAACCAGTAATAACGAAACCGCAAAAACTGATTAGGCATCTATTTATCGATGTCTATGCTGTCCTTACTAGCATGCAGAATGTAACCTGGGAATTGTCTTGTTTACAAAACTGCGAAAAGTAAAAAAACGCCTTGATCGTTACTGATTTTATGCATTCCTAGAAATGCTACTAAGGACTGGCTATTCTTGCAAGCCCTTCGTTTGGCAAAAGAAAGATAATTATGCTATTCCAGATATGGATTTCAATGCTGGATATCAGGCTTTATACTATATACATCTCCACAGAATGGTGAGGACAACACTGGTGTTGGCTTCTCATGACAGTAAGCTAGTAACTGTGATGCTCATTAAATGTCCTTAATCTACACATTCCTTGATCTGTTTGAGGTTCATATGTGACAAGGCACGCCTATAACTCACAGTGCATACAACCCACAGTTCCTATAACCAAATAACTAAGCTTGATTGACCTTTATAGCCTTGAATATTTGACTAGATAATCATGTAACTCTATGACTTTGTTATTAGGATACTGACCTCTGGCTGACCCTTGTCTAGATGAGACACGAGGACCGGAGGAGGTAACTCTACTTTTATTAGTGGTTATCTCCCCTTCTTCATCACTATCACCGTCATCATCATATGAGGGGAAGGAGGGGGCGGCCTGAGTCTGACCGTCGGGCTGAGTTTGACTGTTAGAGTTGAGTTGTTCAGAGGAGTGCTGGTTGTTAGCTCTGCTGTCTGGTCGATCTGGTCGGTCTGATCGGGCGCTCCTGGCAGACTGCTGAGTCGGCGGTCGCTCAAATAAAGAGGTCACGCTGTTCATCTGTGACTCCTGAATCTTCTGCAAATTGATAATATAATCTTGAATTCAATTCAAATTTTGAAATTATATTTATTTTAATTGAGAGTTTAATTGAGAGCATAATATGGTGAGAAGCTTCAATAGCGAAACTGATCACATTAGCTATAAAGCGAGAGGTCCCAGATTCAAATTCCCGCTCTAGCTTGTGGGATTTGCCCTGGCTTCTTCCTACCCATATACCACAACCAGTAGCTCTCGCAAATCCCTCATATATCAAACTCAGAGAAATCCCATAATCTCAACATCACCGACAACTATACTACTGGAACATTCTCATCCTTCTAACATCAATGATGTTTTCTATCAGTAAAATTCAGTAATATTCTAAAATTGTCCAGGGATCTCTGAGAACTATAGGTGTCAATCACCTGTTCTCTGGAGAGTATGATCTGTGTTACACAGAGACTCGCATCTTGTTTGACACAGAGACTCACCGTTTGTTTGACACAGAGACTCACCGCTTGTTTGACACAGAGACTCACCGCTTGTTTGACACAGAGACTCACCGTTTGTTTGACACAGAGACTCACCGCTTGTTTGACACAGAGACTCACCGTTTGTTTGACACAGAGACTCACCGCTTGTTTGACACAGAGACTCACCGTTTGTTTGACACAGAGACTCACCGCTTGTTTGACACAGAGACTCACCGTTTGTTTGACACAGAGACTCACCGTTTGTTTGACACAGAGACTCACCGTTTGTTTGACACAGAGACTCACATCTTGTTTTACACAGAGACTCACCGCTTGTTTGACACAGAGACTCACCGCTTGTTTGACACAGAGACTCACCGTTTGTTTGACACAGAGACTCACCGCTTGTTTGACACAGAGACTCACCGTTTGTTTGACACAGAGACTCACCGCTTGTTTGACACAGAGACTCACCGTTTGTTTGACACAGAGACTCACCGCTTGTTTGACACAGAGACTCACCGTTTGTTTGACACAGAGACTCACCGTTTGTTTGACACAGAGACTCACCGTTTGTTTGACACAGAGACTCACATCTTGTTTGACACAGAGACTCACCGTTTGTTTGACACAGAGACTCACCGTTTGTTTGACACAGAGACTCACCGTTTGTTTGACACAGAGACTCACCGCTTGTTTGACACAGAGACTCACCGTTTGTTTGACACAGAGACTCACCGTTTGTTTGACACAGAGACTCACCGTTTGTTTTACACAGAGACTCACCGCTTGTTTGACACAGAGACTCACCGTTTGTTTGACACAGAGACTCACCGTTTGTTTGACACAGAGACTCACCGCTTGTTTGACACAGAGACTCACCGCTTGTTTTACACAGAGACTCACCGTTTGTTTGACACAGAGACTCACCGCTTGTTTGACACAGAGACTCACCGTTTGTTTGACACAGAGACTCACCGTTTGTTTTACACAGAGACTCACCGTTTGTTTGACACAGAGACTCACCGTTTGTTTGACACAGAGACTCACCGCTTGTTTGACACAGAGACTCACCGTTTGTTTGACACAGAGACTCACCGCTTGTTTGACACAGAGACTCACCGCTTGTTTGACACAGAGACTCACCGTTTGTTTGACACAGAGACTCACCGTTTGTTTGACACAGAGACTCACCGCTTGTTTGACACAGAGACTCACCGTTTGTTTGACACAGAGACTCGCATCTTGTTTGACACAGAGACTCACCGTTTGTTTGACACAGAGACTGACCGTTTGTTTTACACAGAGACTCACCGCTTGTTTGACACAGAGACTCACCGCTTGTTTGACACAGAGACTCACCGTTTGTTTGACACAGAGACTCACCGTTTGTTTGACACAGAGACTCACCGTTTGTTTGACACAGAGACTCACCGTTTGTTTGACACAGAGACTCACCGTTTGTTTGACACAGAGACTCACCGCTTGTTTGACACAGAGACTCACCGCTTGTTTGACACAGAGACTCACCGTTTGTTTGACACAGAGACTCACCGCTTGATTGACACAGAGACTCACCGCTTGTTTGACACAGAGACTCACCGTTTGTTTGACACAGAGACTCACCGCTTGTTTGACACAGAGACTCACATCTTGTTTGACACAGAGACTCACCGTTTGTTTGACACAGAGACTCGCATCTTGTTTGACACAGAGACTCACCGTTTGTTTGACACAGAGACTGACCGTTTGTTTTACACAGAGACTCACCGCTTGTTTGACACAGAGACTCACCGCTTGTTTGACACAGAGACTCACCGTTTGTTTGACACAGAGACTCACCGTTTGTTTGACACAGAGACTCACCGTTTGTTTGACACAGAGACTCACCGTTTGTTTGACACAGAGACTCACCGTTTGTTTGACACAGAGACTCACCGCTTGTTTGACACAGAGACTCACCGCTTGTTTGACACAGAGACTCACCGTTTGTTTGACACAGAGACTCACCGCTTGATTGACACAGAGACTCACCGCTTGTTTGACACAGAGACTCACCGTTTGTTTGACACAGAGACTCACCGCTTGTTTTACACAGAGACTCACCGCTTGTTTGACACAGAGACTCACCGCTTGTTTTAGCTGTACCAGTTCCTGTTCTAGCTGTTTAACTTTTCCCTCTTTCTCTGATACTATATGTTTAAGCTGACTTATCATGTTATTCTCTTGCTGAGTTTTAGCTGTTATTGCCTCCATCTTACTCTGCTGTGAGGACTGATTCTCTTTCTGTATATGAGTGAGCTGCTCTATCATTGTCTTCATATTAGCCTGCTGAGCCTGTAAAATAGTCCTAGGTGTAGGGAGGGGGTCTATAGTAAACCCGACATAGTCCTAGGTGTAGGGAGAGGGGTCTATAGTAAACCCGACATAGTCCTAGGTGTAGGGAGGGGGGTCTATAGTAAACCCGACATAGTCCTAGGTGTAGGGAGGGAGCCTACCACATACGGTGTGTCGTTCAAAGTCATAATCATTTACATAAATCATTATCTGAATATGTCAGATCATTGTCAAGTCTGCCATGTACCAGATCACACTCAGAGAAAGCCAAGACAGTTGGCACATGACATAACGTCACATCTCAGAAGACATAACAGCACTATCTCACATAACGTCACATCTCACTCACTATGAGAGCAGATATGAGCTCATCATCATGGCTTCCTTTGTCTACCAGTTTCTGCATCTCTGCCTTGAATGACTTATTCTCATTGGATAAAACTTTATTCCGGGCTTTACTGGCGTCAAGTTTTTGTTTAAGGCTGCTAAAATCTCCTTCTAAGGCTTTCAATTCCGCTGTGGCTCTCTGAAAAATACCAGACATGATATGTCAGGGAGATCCTCTACACACTATACAAACAGCAATCTCATACGGCATCATAATTACACACTATGAACTTCAGGTCCTCATGCTTTCAGGTAATATGACAACAAAAATTTTCCTAAAAGAGATGAGCCGGTGCTCCTAAAACATTGCCAAATTTGAAAACTATATGACAAAGAATAGAAACAGGAAGGTTTAGCTTTGTACGGAGCTTCTCACCTCCTGACCCTCCCTTTTCTCTTTCTCCAGTCTTCTCAGAGCTTCTCTGTGTTTCATATCAGCACCTTTAGATTGCTTAGCGCCCATAAACTCTGCCTCCAAGTCACCATCAGCATTCCTACCTCCACTGTCACGAGAGCTCTGTAGTGGGTCCTGCTGATCTACCTGCTGCTTCAGCTCACCGACCTGATCAGGAAATAGTGGTGTGAGGTTGATTAAAAATTTACGAAATTGATTTACAAGAAAGGATAACTCTCAAGTAATATGAAAAATTACTACAATACAGTTACATATATGCTTACAGACTGTATTGTTTACATTGTAAGTAATGCAGGAAGGGGAGGGGAGGTGGAACTGATCCCATAACACCTCCCAAGTTTACTTTGCTGCTAAGAGGTTTCTACAGGACTAACCACAGTCTCGTGATGGCGAATACATATGTATGTCAAGGTCAGCCAGACATACCTTTTTTTGCAGGCCGAGTATTTGCTGAGCTCGTCCTCTCCAGTTGCTGTTTGCGTTGAGCAGATCATGAAAGTTTACTCCTTCACCTATTTCATTAGTTATAACCTGGGAGTAAAGGTGTATTTTATATATATATATATATATATCATATTATGTCATCAACCATCGTAATAAAAGTGCTGGAGACAATCTCAGAATTCAACCTGTAGCCTGATAACACTGGATCAGCACTAACCTTTTGAGCCATCTTGATTTCTGTTTTTAGACCCTGTACTTGGTTACGATATTCAGAGTTTCTCTGTTCAGATATTCTAAGTTTATCGTTGAGCTGTTTTTGCTCTGCTTCGTTGAGACTTCGACTTCGTGGTGACACATCGTCAGGGTGAGTCACTGTATTCAGTCTGGGAGTTGTCTTATTATCCTTACTGGCTAACTGTAACACAGACATAATAAGATGTACATATAACAATACATTACCGATATTATTAATTTTTGCACATAAATGGTGCATAGAGTTATACACCATAGTAATTCATGCATCTCAAAATAAGCAAAGTTGATGATGAGATCTACAAGCTCCTCTCAGCTGTCATACAGAGCTGAGAGCTACATTACTCCCTGATACAAATATAGTAAGAACTGATAATATCGCTGTGCTCTAAGATTTCTTCACTGCTGTGAATTAAAATAACATTGTGTGAGACACTAAATATATCATATTAAGAATAATTGATGTACACAGATGAATATATCATGCTGTTTAAAATATAATTATGATAGAGGCTACAAATTACCAAAGCTTCACGGCCGAGCTGTAATTTTAGAAAATATGTCATAGAATTTATAGTAGCTACGGGAAGAACATCTCTGGTATTTTGATGCTGAAATAACTGTTAGTGCCATGCTTGGACACTATGTATTCTACCGGTGATATTAGCCTTGAGATATACGAGCCCTGAGTGACATGACCCTCAAGTCAGATGAGCCCTGAGTAACATTTGCCCCGATTTAAGTTTGAATGTCATAGTTGTCAAACATTTATATATATTCATCCAAGACCAAGGCCATTGAAGACGGTCTATAATTGCGAAAACTTAACTTAGAAGCTTAACATGCTAACCTCATTTTCTAGATGCCGACATCGACCAAATAGCTGCTTGGCTTCAGTTTTTTTAGTTTCCAATGAAGCATTAAGTTCTCTAACTTTCTTAGAGAGCTCGACGATTTTAACGGCTGCCGTATCCGAGGATAGTGATGAGGAGCCTGTGATAATATAACAGAGATACACGTATTAGTGTACTTGTGTATTACATATATTACTGAATTACACATATTACTGTATTAGTGTATTACACTTATTTATTTATTTATTTATAGAGTATAAAGTATAAAAATAACAGTTAAAGAGGTAGGAATCGAAGGGGGTGCAAGGGGATTAATCATGTGAAGTGACAGGCAAGACCATTGGCTGATCAATGTAATTAGAGGCGGAGAATGGCCTTGGTCTCCGCCTCTAACAGCCAGTCCAGGTTGCATTCTCAAGTGGTCAAGTGTGTTATATAAGAAATTGTGATTCGCAGACACCCATAAATAAAGTTGAATAGAAGCTATGATATAGCTATTGTTGTGTTGGCTCATCACACTTGGGATTATAGGGTTTAATTACAACGGTCAATTTCAATCTTGACAACAGTATCTAGGCAACCTCTAAAACCATAAATCATAACGTCAAAATTGACCAATAAGAGCTCGTATATTTTGAAGCGGATGATTTGAAATCATCGGAACTGGGCAATTTCGTATGACATCAGTCATATTTTCACCACTTTCCAATGCCATTATTGGAATGAAAATTTATTGGGCATGTGTATCACACAATTCCGCATCAGCTTGTCTGATTCCCATTAAAAATAATTCACTGCTTCTCCTCTTAATTCCGAAAAAGCAGGAGGAATTTGAACGCTGCTAACCCCATTTGAATTTGATATGGCTGGGTGATCGCTTTACATTGACTGGCCCTTATATACGGTCGAGGCACTTTAAAGGCAACTTGTTGACCTCTTGTTGACCCCTTGTTGACACTTAATACTATATACAGTACCTCCACTACAAAATCTACTGATTCCGTGCCAGACTCTTGACAACATGCAACGTCATAAGGCCGACTGGATGTTATTACATTAGGTTTTTCTATATTATCAGACAATAACTAATCTTATAACATTTTGCAGTTATAATTGAACTATAATGTATGTTTATCAGATATGAGATGACAATACAAAAGGAGCACTGACCTGCTAATGCCATTTTATCCTCTTCTCGTTTCTTTTTGAGTTGCCTAATCTCGTAATCTCTTTCACTAAGTAACTTAAACAGTCGCCCATTCTCATCTTTCAATTCCTGCAAACAAAACACAAGTTATCTGTCACAGTCCAAGCCAGCAACACAAACAGCTAAAACACACTGACAAGTGTATCGTTAAATCATGAGTTTGATGTGGCTGACTACTAAGTTTATAACCCACGATGTAATGTATGCCCGTTAATGTTATACATACATACATACATGGCTGCTCAAGGAGTTAGAGCCAACTCTAACACCTTGCATGGCTTTATCAATGCTTTTGATCAAGACTCATAACACATATCTTCTGGGTATAATGTTGAACCAAGTCATACAAATTATCATGCTGTATGATATTATCGGATTATCAGCCAGTTAATCCTTCACTCTTACTCTGATCTGTTCGTTGAGATGCTCGACTAATTCTGTTGAGAGGTATGAGGCTGATTTAGGGAGAGGATCCTCTGTCTACAATTATAAATAAGCTCATGAGACTCCTTATACAATAACTTAATATGAAGATTCAGGTCAGAGATAGTGGGTACTCTGATTTCTCCCGTCTCTTTACTTGTAAGTTGTGCAGATTGATATGACCCACATCTAAGTGGCATCATTCCAGTATTCCAGTATTGACTCACCTAACCAGTATGAAGTTGGAGATAGGCATATAATTTGTTTCTGTCAACCAATGGGCCCTAGTGGAGCCAGACGCCCACCATATCTGACTAGGTATTTATTTCATTTACTAAATGATGCCTTGAAGCAATTCATTGCTTGAAGTATATGAGTTTTAGTTTGGGTAGAATGCCAAGGCTGAAGTATTGATAATTTTCAGATGATTTCTATCTGCATTGAATAGCTTGACCAAATAGGAAGTCACGACGCTGAAGTCGGCGCTAGGAGCTAAGAATCATCAGCTGAGACAACTCTACTTAGCTGAGGGTAAAATATTAATAATGAACCAGTTGACCCTTGCCTGCCTGAGTTATCTATCTCTGGCCTACCTTAAGATCAAGTTCATCATCAACTCCAAAAGCTGAGGCTGTTGTCTTCTCAGCTTCCAGTGCTTCTGTTCTAGCATCATCCTGTTGCTTCTGTTTCTTCTCTTTTCTCTTCTGAAGTTTTTGCTGCTGCTGTAGTTGAAGCTGCTCAAACTTTTTTTTCAAAGCTTCTTCATCATTATCAGCCATTACTTTGTCCTTAACATGCAGCTTTTCACAGGGTCAGACAGTGATGAATGGCTATGTTCATATAGACAGGCCCTGTATATAAGGTATCAGGTTTTAGTAAATGTCCTCAGTCAGTCTGAATAAGGAATTGTTGATAAAAAAATGAAAAAGTTTTTTTAGAGGTGAGTGGTTGTCATACATTTGTAAACAATGCCATATGAAAATCTGCCCTGCACTGAACTAAACAGAGATTTTGATTGGTCATTTTACCTGAAAGAGGCGGGCTTATAAATGAAATTTCCATAGATATGAGAAGACAACTTTGTTTGCATGTCTGTTTTCATCGATAAGAAAATATGTTTGCTCTCTCTCCAGAGATGTTGACAGATAAAAGAGTGTGAGCTCTTAAAAATTAAAGATCCCTTGCATGTGCCAAATAATGATGAAGAATATCTTCAACTAACATACTTTTACTAGTTTGAAAATACTGATTGCCCTTGCTTGACAGTGCGGGATCTCTCAATAATAAAGTCAGATACAGTTGACGTGCACCATTAAGGACTAGACTAGAGAATTTTGTCTCAGCGGATGTCTAAGCAGGTGGGGCGATGCTCTCTAAAGCAAATTATCTCTACACTAACGCATCGCTCAAAAATATCGTTCACTTTCAATCAGACAAGCTTGTTCTCAAACTGTCAGAAAAATATCAAAGGTTCCTTTTAAGTGTCGCAAAAAAAACAAAAAAGGGGCCTTTTAAATAATTTTAACTCAGAATTTAAATTGTTCCATCAATAAGTGAGCAAGACCCATGGATTTGTCTGCATTAGGGCTCATCTTGTCGGTAGTTGCTCACTGGTGGCAGTCAATAAATGTAAAATATGATTTGGCTTTTTTTGGTTTGGTCTAGCTGACCGCCAGATCAGAGGGGACAAACTTCCAACATCTTTTTATGAGCTTGCCTAGGACTTCATGCAGGGGAGTGACAGCTAGGAGCTGTACTCCTAGTTGCTAGCATATTGTAGTATGGGTATCTCCCGCAGCAGACCAACATCCCCAACTACCAAACTGTATCCGCTGCACCGAACTAAAATCTGTGTCTCAACAAATTGGCACCAAATTTATTTAAAAGAAATATCTACTTTCAATATCTTTTGATGAAAAATTGGTTGTAAGGCATAGTAATGACTAAAAATAATTCCAGGTAATCATATTGTTTGATATGCAAATGGAGTGCTGTTGATGTCTCTCGATCTCAAAAAACATATTTTCGACGACATCATGTCACATGATGTGCTGTTATCGTTCCACATATAATTTGAATGTTCTAGGGATAACTTTTCCACAAATGATGGAAAAACTAAAATTCTTTGCAGATCACATTTTGTTGCTCACTAATCAACTTGACAGTATACAATACATAACAATACTGTTATTAATAATCCCTATTATCTATTCAACTTTGAATAATTTTATGCAAAGCACAGACTTTGACCTTTTCCTGCTGACATCAATTAATTTCAATTCTTTGCAATGAAATACTTGGAGAATAATAAGTTTTAGCATCATCAATGTGTGATGGAAGAGCAAAAGAGACTACCATCAGTCATCCAGCAAATCTCTATTATTTGTAATCTGAACCATTCTTTTCTTATAACAGGCTGTTACTACCTGGTTCTAGATAGGTTTTTCTTCTTCTTCTTCTTCTTCTTCTGCAGGGGATTATCATTTTGTTCTTATAGTTAGATAAAAACTCTAAAAACAATCATTCCCATGTTTTGAAAAAAAAAAATTTTTCCCAATAATATGGACACAAAACACTTATATGGTACAGTAATACCATTTTCGGCCTTTTTGGAAAACCTGGAAAGTCATTTTTAGCGTTTTCGAAATAGCGGAAGGTGATAATACTGGCCAATATTCTACTATGAAATTTTTTTTTCAACATTTCCACGATTTGTCTGACTGTACATAAGAAAGAGTGTAATGCTGTCTTCGCACTCATACCTGATAATAAACTAAAAAAGGGTCATTACTACATAAATGAGCTCGAATCCTTATCTCAATTTTGAACTTGATTTTATGCTTTTGCCATTTCAGGAATTTGATATCTAATCAATTCTGCAGTGGGAGCATATGCAGATTGATAATTTTTTTGTAGGGTTCTGCTTATTATGTCACACAACAGTCATCTTGATGATCATTGAGACTGTGGTATAATGGTATAATGGTATATTACTATTAGTATTTTAGTATAATGCTGTTTGAGCACCATCTAAATACTACTATCATAATCATACTATGATAACAGCACTAAATGAATTTCAATTTCAACAATGTCAGTATTTACAAAAGGCACTCAGATTATAAGATAAGAGAGTAAATCTCCTCACTAAAACTGCAGCGCTGTGTCAGCAGGGCCCTGGTGTCAGTGTCAAATAAAGAGAAACTATAATGGAGAATAATCTCACTGAATGGTTTCTTTGGTGACAATGATATGAATTGTTCTGTTAGTTGCATATATTGATCAGAATGGAAGAATCACATATAATCAGCACAGCTTGTGAGCAGTTTCTTGGTCACTCCTTGACATGGCCTTAGTGTGACCTTGATGTGACCCGTGTCGTGATATTTACAGTCATTGAGATGATTTAGTCTTCTTTTTGATGTTTTTAATTTGGGAACTCCTCAATAAAGAGAGAACTCCCTGTTGGTTAGCTGCATATCATGAACAAACCTGGAAAAAATCAAAATGCATTGTTAATGGCAGCATATAAAGACCAATATAGATGTAAAAAAAAGATTTACTACCACATTTTTTACATAACGACCTTTTTATATTTTGCATCATATTTTATCTGTGATATTGGCAGGCTTTCACAATCTTAGTTTTATCAAACATGGGATAATGAATTACATATACATACATACAGCCATACAATGGTTTTAGCAGGAATAGGATATTTGATGGGTTAGATTGTATTGAATTGGATGATTGGAGAAATACTATGCAAGTGCTTACTTGGTCATCTCACTATTAACATGGCTATGCCGAGGGACATACGTCCATGGCTCTCGCTTGTGTAAAGGCTCATCTTTTCGCCATGCTGCTACATCCTGAGTTGTGGTGATCGGCCGGCTGTATAACTGGATTGGATCTTTAAAAAAGATAATTGTGAATCAATATACAGCGGCTGTTTTTGTTTTTGTATATCATGTATATGTTGCTAACACAGAATACTAGCATGTGTGGGAAATCAATGGTCAATTTAGATTTGGCACCTTTTCATGGTGACTAAAGCTTCAGTTCAGTTTTTTCATCTACACTTCATGATAGTACAGAGCAATATTAGGATCAACTCAAATGAAATCTCGTCCACTAATAGTATTACCTGCAATAAAGCCTGCATTGCTCGCAATAAGCTTAGTACTCTTAAGGGTTGTTAATGCTTTAGTTTAAGCTCATTAATGAGATTTAAGAATCAAATATTTAATACCAGAGTTGTCCTAGAAAAAGTCTGTGGCCAGTTGGTGGAAATATATAACACAGAAGCTGGGTATCAAGTGTCCTCTCAATGCATGCCTTGTTGCAATATTTCTGCCCACCAGACCAGCAGTACATAAGTATATACAGGGACATTTGTTTCCTTCTATACTTGTCGCAGGTAACTTTGCTGCAAAATTCCTGAGAGTCCTTCAGTGACTTACCTTTGGGATTTCTGCAGTGTTTAAACCTCAGTCTCATATGCTCTTTCCATGATTCTTCTCCTTGTACACCAGGTCCAGCTCCATATCCTGATGTTTGACTTTTAGGTACTATAGATCTTCTTGGAGGAACATAACCTGCAATAGGTGGTAGGGGGGTTATATCTGTTCCACCTGGCTTTTGCTCCCTTCTCATCCATTGTTCTGTTGTATAATCTGGTCTCAAAGTATACTGTCTTACTTTGTTTTGATAGCCTATTTGTGTTAATCCAAAGAAAGCCATGTTATGTAGTTCTGTGATTCAGGATAGTTTGCAACTGATATAGTTGTAAAAAATCTCCCATGTGATTTCCAACAAAAGCATTATATCTCCTTGGCAACAGCATGAAATTCTCGGACCAGGCGAGAAAGTTCGGATGTAAACAGACGCCATAGCTTTTTTCTTCATAGTAGGACTGACTGAGTAAGCTGAAGGAACATCTGAAAATACTAACTATCCTAGTTGACATCTTCCATCACCATGGCCAGTGGAGGGTCTCTAGCTTTTGATGAATATGGCAGACCATTCATCATCATAAAAGATCAAGACCAGAAGAAAAGACTGACTGGTATTGATGCTCACAAAGTAAGTCAAAGAATGAATGAGTTCTGGAACATTCTTCATTCATAGCTTGTAGTTATCATTTTGCATACCAGTTCTAGAATATTCATCAGATGGAACCTGATATGAAAATGGGCAATGAATAACAGAACCCACCAAATAACAAACCAATGCTCCAGTCACTTTGTGTATAATGGAAAGTCATAGCATAACTTGTTTGTAATTAAAATATTAATTGATAAAAATAATAACAAAAAGAAAAACTTGTTGTCTTGAGTTGATGATTTAAAATTTTTGTTGTGATGTGACACTCTACCACTACTGATTGACATAGCTAGCAGATTGAGTGCTTCATGCTTGCAAAATCCTGGCATTTACTTCTATCCACTGCCTCAATATGCCTACACTACAGTAACAATGAGACCATCAGTAGAGTAGAACCATAAACAATGATAATATAGTCCTGGCCTTTTTCATTATATCAGGCTAGGCACCATCAGCCTTCTGTATTTGGATTATTGAAATTCACATGAGGGAGTTGGTATTATTTATAATGTCCACCTATAGAATCCTATACATACATAGGCCCATTTGATAATGATTGCTATGGAAGGCCCGGCATTTATTTATTTAATATGTTTACCCACTATTTAGTTTAGGAAGATTGGATACAAACAGGCCTTTTTCCTGTATTGATTTAATCATATGGCCTTTTACTGGGCTACTATCAACGTAACAAAGTTATATACACATAAATATATAATGGCAGCTGATATTCGTACTACATTGTCTCAGAAATATAGAAACATCATGGCTCATCTAACCCGTACACATTTACACTTTTTTCAGTCTCATATTCTCGCTGCCAAATCTGTAGCGTCCATCATAAGAACATCTCTGGGACCGAAAGGCCTGGATAAGATGATGGTGACCCCCGATGGAGAAGTTACTATCACTAATGATGGCGCTACTATCCTAAAGATGATGGATGTAGATCATCAGATAGCTAAACTTCTGGTTCAGTTATCACAATCACAAGATGATGAGATCGGTGACGGTACAACTGGTGTCGTAGGTAAGAAACCACTACATATGGTCATTGTGGGTGATCTTATATACATCATATATATATAATATGAAGTAAATGTCTATATATATCTTCTCCGGTACTACGCTTGAAGATCCACATGTTACGATGATATGCTATTGTTTGTAACTATTCAATTAATTTACGCATTGTTTTCTTTAGTGCTGGCTGGTGCACTGTTAGAAAAAGCTGAAGAGCTACTCGACAAAGGAATTCATCCTATTAGGATAGCAGATGGTTATGAGATGGCTGCGAAAGTAGCCTATGACCATCTCGAGACAATATGTGAAAAATTCGCTGATCCCAGAAAAGACTTAGAGCCCTTCATACGAACTGCCATGACAACTCTTGGTTCCAAAATGTAAGTAACCACCAGCTACTTGGACAGCTGCTATACGATATGATATTATACTGTGTTCGTCTTAAACTGGAATTTGAATCTCTGCCTTGTACCCTTATTACTCAGTTCTAACTGAGTTGTTACTGGATTTTTTTACACATGATAATTTGGAGGTGAAGAATGAGCTGTGTGATGACACAAGGATATGTAATGTTTGTAGAGTAAACAGATGTCACAGGCAGATGGCTGAGATAGCAGTAGATGCTGTCATGGCTGTGGCCGATATGGAGAGAAGAGATGTAGATTTTGAACTAGTCAAGATGGAAGGTAAAGTTGGCGGAAAGCTAGAAGACACAATGCTCATTAAAGGAGTGTTAGTAGATAAAGATATGAGTCACCCACAGATGCCTAAGGTCAGTATCTCAACATCTCTCACCTAATAATGTGATCTGGTCTCCACAGACTATTATCACCAAGTATTCTCAGCCTCAATACTCTCTGTATGTGTTGTAGATTCTCTGACCTGACACGACAATGTCAGTTGGGGATGAATTTCTGTGTAAGGCCGGATAAAAATTGCATGAATAAATTCCTAATTTGTTCAAATGAACATTTCAGGCCAGACATCATGCTAGAGTAAACTCTGGGTTCACTGGTCACAGTGTGTTGTCACTGCTGAACATCGAGACCCTGATACACATTTTTTATATTTTCCCCATTTCCGATTCGGTAACAGCAGGTTTGAAAGCACGACAGATTATATGAATGTCCACTTAATTAATAACAAAAAAAAACATTTTTACATTACAGTCAGTGAAAGATGCTAAATTAGCTATATTGACCTGTCCATTTGAGCCACCGAAACCAAAGACCAAACATAAACTGGATGTCACTTCAGTAGAAGATTATAAGAAGCTGAGAGAGTATGAGAAGGAGACATTTGAGGAGATGGTTAAACAGGTGAGTCTGTCTGTCTGTTAATCTCTCAGTGAGACTGTGATGGCTAAAGGAATAGTAAGTACAGTGTAACTATTTGCCAACTTGCAAATAGAGAAAAGGGATAATATACATATGTGATGGGATTTGTCTTTTATTGTACATAGAGAAGACAACTTGAAACTTTGACTTTACGGCTTAGTAGTTCAACTGGTTCCCGGTATTGATCTGCAGTAATACCATAAATGGTAAGATAGAAGCTCACTGGCGAGAGACTGTTTTCTGCGTCATATCACTCTTATTTTAAACGAAATACTTTTTTAGACAGAGATTTGATTTTTTATTCCAAGTGTCTTCGCTTTTTCTTGCTGATTCAAAGTGCGAGCAATTACACTGTATTTCGCGACTCATTTTTTCTTCTAATAATGCTGTCAGTGATAGTAATAAAATCCATCCATCCAAGATGATGTTTTAATCTACTGCCTCATAACTGTTATTGATATTATTGTTTTAGGTAAAAGATACAGGAGCAAACTTGGTGATATGTCAGTGGGGATTTGATGATGAGGCTAATCATTTATTACTCAAGAATGAGTTACCAGCTGTACGATGGGTGGGAGGCCCTGAGATCGAGCTGATAGCTATAGCTACTGGTGGTAGAATCGTACCTAGGTAAGAATTTACACTGGCTCTAGTTAATGTGATCAATTAGAAGAAGGTGTCTGAGTTTGTGCTATAATTGATGCACCCGTGAAATTCATATTTAGAGTGAGATAACCCAAACTTACTGCAAATATTTGATGAGAGCAAAAATCTCCTTTTAAAGAACTTATAATATGTGTCTATGATGTATGTTATGACAGTGATTTATTATTGTGGCTGATATATCTGATATAGATTCGCCGATCTGACAGCTGAGAAGTTGGGTTCAGCTGGTATAGTAAGAGAATTAACATTCGGTACCACTAAAGATAGAATGTTAGTCATAGAGGACTGTAAGAATACAAGAGCCGTCACAATATTCGTCAGGGGAGGCAATCGTATGGTAAGTGGATATTTATGTTTCTTGGCTCTTTTTTTTTGCATGAATAAATTCCTGATTTGTTCAAATGGACATTTCAGGCCAGACATCATGCTAAAATAAATTCAGGGTTCACTGGTCATAGTGTGTTGTCACTGATGAACATCGAGACCCTGATACAAGCTAAGTATGTGAGTGATGGTATGTAAGTTATGTCAGGATATAGTAAGGTTATGTTACCTAGGTGCCCTGTATTTAGTGCTCACAGTTGATGATTTGGTTCTATATACAGATAATAGAAGAAGCTAAGCGTAGCTTACATGATGCTCTGTGTGTCATCAGGAATCTCATCAAAGATGACAGGATAGTATATGGAGGCGGAGCTAGTGAGATCTCATGTTCTCTCGCCGTATCTCGAGCTGCTGATCAGGTGAGACTTATCTACCATTACTAGGACTGTCTCACTTCAGACCGCTACACGGAATATAACAACTGACCGGAGAACGTATCTCGGATTATGGGCTGCTTATATTGTGAATGCACTGTATATGATAAATTCATGAATGCAAGTTGTATATATTGGTTGCAACGTTGAAATATGATAGGTGTGTTGTGGTTTCTGCGTATTGGGAAATTAATAATCTATTGCCAAATGTTGGATATACATTTACATAACAAACATAGAATCTTTTTGTGATCACATTCTGCAGAGGGTAGAATAAAAACTGCATGAATAAATTCCTGATTCGTTCAAATGGACATTTCAGGCCAGACATCATGCTAGAGTAAATTCAGGGTTCACTGGTCACAGTGTGTTGTCACTGCTGAACATCGAGACCCTGATACACTTTCTCTATGGTATGTGCACTGTGCAGAAATCAGTTATTTGGAACTGGATTTAAGACATAGTTGTCTCCTCTTTGCTGAAAGGGGAGACAATACTTGTTTGAAAGATTAAAATTGTGATAGTTGTTTTAATAATATTTTCATGTTACAGATCTCTACCATAGAACAGTATGCTATGAGATCATTTGCGGATGCTCTTGAATCTGTACCATTGGCCCTGGCAGAGAACAGTGGCCTAGCGCCAATTAACACCTTGGCTGAAGTTAAATCTCGTCAGGTGAACGAAAATAACCCACGATTAGGAATCGACTGCCTCGAGAACGGCGAAAGTGGTGAGTATATTATATACGGGTATTCTACATGTGCCATTATATGTAGCGCTTATCAGCAATCCAACATGATGAAGGGTAATCTGTCAGTTGATCCCTAATTTGAGAATTTTTATTCACTTCACTAACATCCTACTCGTTGTTTGTAGATATGAAAACTCAGCATGTTATCGAGACTCTGACATCAAAGAGAGCACAGCTCATGTTAGCAGTACAAGTGTGTAAAATGATCCTTAAAATAGACGATATTAGGGCCGACGCAGGAGACATGATGTAATTAAAATATTCTACTTTAAACTTGTGCAGCTCAATACGTAACATTTCTGTGTCACCCTTTTTTGCCAAGCTCTTAACTTGGACGTGTGGAGTTATGCTTGTTGTGAACAAACTGATGTTATTTGTAACTATTATTTCTTTGGACAATACAATCAACTTCTATATTTTACTTGTAATTCATTTTAAATTATTATATTGTGCACAAAAGTATATACAATGTACATGATACATGAGTAAAGGCAGTGATAATGTAAGAGTTATTGTTGCATTGGTTCCACCTTGTGTCCCTGCTTCACCAGCTCTAGTCTACAACAGAAACATAAGCTTGTAAGACTTGGTCCATTCATATCTCCATGCTATTAACATGCACCTTGTGATATAATTAACAGTGAGACCATTGATATGAATACATGGCATAGTCGTAAAATACACAGTATGTTTATGAGAAATTTCATCAGCATGTAGCTTTGTGTCAGTAATTGGATCTAGCTGAAATTCTGGTAGCTTTAACGTCATGTACTGACTGATGGTCCCAGTTATGAACTTTTAAAACACAACAAGCACACTGACATCGATATACATGTATCTCTGATTGTTTGAGTCAATTTAGTAGCAGTACCTAACATGTACCCACACCTAATTTTTTAAATTGAACACAGGTCGTCACACCAATTTTTGTGTGATGGTACTCTTACTAAGTGAATTAATTCACGCAATTTCGATCAGAGATATACATGCAATAGTATATCATGTGGTCAGGGTGAAAACACAGGAAATATATTTGATCAATGTGTACAAGGGGTCAGCTGTAGCAATTACTGAACTTTTGGAACAGTCAAATACGAGAAATTATTTCAAGCAAACATACATATATTGTCATGCTTGTTCAGGATCAGATATATTCCACTAATCCATGAATATATATCAATGAGTGAGACATAGTGGTATTATTGACTGACGATGTGGTGTCGATATTATGACGATGTGGTGTGACGATATTCAGACATACCTGAGTTGTACAGAGAAGTCATCCTCTACATTATCATCATCCCAGTTATCCTCCCATATCTTCTTATCCATCTCATCCTCTTCATCCTTACCCCAGTCTATATAATATATATAAGTGTATGTAATGTGTTATATAAGTCTATATAATATATGAGTATATGTAATATATAGCAAACTATGTATAACTAAGAGCATATGGTCGTAACCGGCCCATACCTAATATCATAGCAAAAGCACAGTCCAACTTGCAAGTGTCTTACAAATGACAGCTGCCATAAGCACTCCTGATTGCGCTGAGCCGCTCACTGCTAAGTCAAACCTTATCTAACAAACGAATTTGCCTGCTTGAAAGACCAATAAAGCATGATTCTGAGCAAAGTGATAGCAATGACTGGGCACAGCAACACTTGTGGACTATAATTGACGGACACCCTGATGATCGCACACAGGATACTTTGCTGGGGTAAGTCATGATGAGGCCTTAAAACATGTTGTTCTTGATTGATGTGAGCAAGGAGTTAGTGTCCCACCCTTTGGTGTGAGTGGATGGAGACTACTAACTTACGTGTGACTAGCGCTAGACTTGATTACTCACTCCACCATTCTCCCTGACCAGACCTGGGTCCAAGTCATCGCAAGTCAAGTCATTGTCAAGTCATAAGTCAAGTCACATTTACACCAAGTCAAGTCAATTGGTGTCTATTTTTTTGCCATCAAGTCAAGTCATGATTTTTGTAAGTCAAGTCAAGTCAAAGATGGGTGACTTGATGGCAAAGTCACGCTCATTAACAGTGAAAATCAACTCGGAATTTATTTCAATCCCGGGTGACTCCAAATCGTGGAGGAGTTAGTTAGGTCCTCAGGAGTTGCTCTACTAATCGGGATTTGCTCCCCTCCCCACAAACGAAAGATGGTATGGGTGTGTACGCAATTCAGCATTGTTACTTCATTGTATATATGTACCTTTATTGTGTCAATGATGACAAATGAAATGTTTCATGCTGTTGTGAGAAGCACAAAAAGAAAAAGTGTGAAACATCCTTAGACTAGAAGGATTTCTGTCTGATGATGATGATGATGTTGATGATGATACAAGCAGTCTTCTGAATAAACCTGCACTATATGATCAGACTATATTAATATTGCATCATGGGATACCTTTTTCATTTTACTGATTACAAGACAACAAGAGAAGACAACTAATATGTAAGGCAGGAACTCTGACTACTTACCCATAGCTGAGAAGTTGGGTTTTCTGTTTCGGAGTTGGGGTTTCAGAGTTGGGGTTTCAGAGTTGGGGTTTCAGAGTTGGGGTTTCAGAGTTGGGGTTTCAGAGTTGGGGTTCTCAGTTATGATTATCCTTCCTATATCTCTTTCTACATTATGTTATAAAATTTCACACATTGACTTATGTTGACTTGACCAAAGTCAGGACAACTCCCAAGTCAAGTCAAAGTCAATTTTTCGTTAAGTCAAGTCAAGTGTTGTCTATTTGTTTTCGACATCAAGTCAAGTCATAATTTTGTTAAGTCAAGTCAAGTCGTGACTTTGACTTGACTTGACGATGACTTGACTTACCATGACTTGGACCCAGGTCTGTCCCTGACTCTTGACCTCAGTGGTCTTATCTTAAAGCAAGGACTCGGAGTAAAGGACCCTTTTGCGTTTTGTTTTTTGAAACAAAACAAAAAGAGGGGCCTATTGTTGTCTTTGAGATACGGCTAGACTGTGTGTAGTCAGGTATTATCTCTGCTGTGGTAGTGTAGAGTGAAATTAAGTAGTAAATTATTAAATTACATTAGTTAGTATAAAGTAGAGTATATATATACGTGGGCCCCTGGGACTTACATGTCTTTACTTTGCCAATGTGTCCACTATCCTTACCTCAGTTTCCTTACCTCAGATGAGGTAGCACATCCTATTGATTTGTCGAAGAAATCGGTTTAGGTTCAAGAAATCGGTTCAACCACCCAAAAAACACCAAACAGGGTGAGACACAAAATTTTTTTTTGTGTCTTACCCTGTTTGGTGTTTTTTGGGTCGTTGATAGTGGACATTGGCAAAGTAAAGACATGTAAGTCCCAGGGGCCCTCGTATATAAATATTAATTATATATATATATTATAAATATACATACATACGCAGAAAAGCATTGGATTATCTTGGTCAGCTCATATCCTTATATCTTACCTTCGGCAGGAAACTCTTCAAACTCATCATCCTCCTCCAATAAGTCCAAATTTTGTTTCTTTTGTTCTGCTGCCATGATAATATTAGTGGAAATTTATCACAATGACTGATCAAAATTTTTCTCTCTCAAAGCTGCCATACAGATGGTGATTTACATACCTCCCTTCAGCAGAGAGTAACAAGATAGACATCTTTTTGTATCAATATTATTGCAGTTGTCTTTTCTTTAAACAGGAAGGGCAACTCCAAAGTCAGATCCCAGATTGATATTATCAAATTTTGCCACATCGCATCACATTGTCAGCGATGCAATGCAATGCAGAATATTAGGCACTTGTATTGGTATTTTATTATTGATTATGAAATACTTCTACTAACTAGGGCGAGAAACCCTTGCTACCAACAACCAAGACAACATTTGAGCCCTTACATAATGTGGCATCAAAAATGACAATGAACTTTCAACAATCGCTTTATCTCATTTTAAGTCATGGAAGTGACATAAATACACGACTAGCTTCAATGAAAAGACTCCCTTCCTCGTTGCTATCAAATCTATAACTATAATATTCAATTTTCTTTGGTCTTGATGTTGTAAGAGGTGCATATTGCATTGCTGCAATTCCTCGATCGCTGTCAGGAGGAGACCAACTTCTGCCCTATTCTCATCAACAGCTCAACTAAATGAAATCTATCTCAAGTCTGGATTTTGTTAACAATGTTTTATTCCATCTCCATACAGCGTTGATGTTGCCACTCATAGGATTATAAAAATAAAGTGATAGGAAAAATGTTCATGAGCAGATACCGGTGGGGGGAGGGCGATGTTTACTAGCCAGAATGCAGACTAATGTTGGGGTGACAAATAATGTGAGCATTTTGTTTTGGAGTTGAGTATCTCAGTTCCGCTTATAAGAAATAATGACATTTACGAGTACTTTATTGCCACTAATGCAATAGTTATAAGAAAACTTTTACATTCCAACAATCATAAACCGACCTGGAGTAAAATGTTAATTGGGTCGTTGTACGCGCAAATATGTTTGCTTCACTTTTAGATGCAATATTATAAGCAGCAGAGCACAAAGCTTTACCTCATAGACATAATAAACTCATCTGAGGCTCATCTCACATTATTTCTAAACTACTCTATTCTATTACTGCAATCGTACACATCGTCTTATTAGCAAATTGCACTAATAATTGAGAGTAGATAATATTAGCCTTACGATTAATTAGACAGCCTGTAATGATAAATATCCGCCTTCTTCTGTACATTCTATACGTGCATCCAATCTGATGCTCAGATTGATATACTGTTAGATAAAGCAGAGCTGCCTGAGCTGCCAAATCATAACGTGTAACACAACGCAATCAGCCTACACAAGAATTCTCACTAAGAACAGCAGCTGCCTCCGCCGCCGCTACCATTAGTGCTTTACGACTACGTTAGTGCCTGTATGATAAGAGGGGAGGCTGTCAGGCTGTCAGGCTGAGAAACTCTTATTGTAAATCAGACACAAGGATATGGTGCTCACAGAAGAGGAGAGCGTCATGCCACTGGTGATTAATAGTAAGAGAAACAGCAGCTCGTCTTCAGATAACTTCACAGGTACGTCACATCAGGGATCGGTCAGATCAGGAAGGTCAGATAAGGGATCGGTGGTCAGATCGGGGAGGTCTGATCAGGAAGGTCACATCAGGGAGGTCACATCAGGGATCGGGCAGACCAGGGAGGTCAGAGCAGGGAGGTCTGATCGGGGGGTCTGATCAGGGAGGACAAAGCATTCATATCAGATCAATGTTCACTTGATACCCTTCTTGGTGCATCAAAAAGGAAAACTTGAGAGACACTCTCCATAGAATTATCTTCCTTTTTCTGTAACTGTTTTGCTATTAGAACCATAAATTCGGCATTATTTTTTAGATTTGATTTTTTATTTAGAAAATTAGTCCAACATCATTATCTGAGGAGATTATGATGCAGTCTCACCTCTTGTTTTGACATTGTGTACAGACACACAAAAGTGAATGGGACAACATAAAACTACCTTGTTAGACTGGCATGTTATACCCACTGATATATATTCATATCAATGGTTTTACCCTGTTGCCATGACTGAATGACTGTGCCAAAAGCATATATATGAATTAGTCTGAGCTCCCCAGACTCTTCCCCTTCCAACGCCCCCCTCCGACGGCCCCCGGGGAATAAGAAATATGCTGGAAAGAGCCTATTAGAGGAGTACAAGTGGCGATAAGACAACATGACAATGGAACGGACAATTCTTCACCAGTTATATTGTGATGAGGCCTCCTATAATCAATCTTCAGCTGCATATAGAATAATAACGACTATTGGACTATCCCAACTGCATTGTTCTTCATAGGGGAAACCTTGGAGGGATCGGACGACCATTCCCTGATAGCTTTGGCAATCTGCTCTATCAGTTGCTACGCACATTAATGCGTAATCAGTAAGCAGGTTTAGTTGGAATCTTCATCAGAATCTTATTTTGGACTTTTAAAAGTATGAGATTGCAGTCAGGTCATATTGTTTTGGTTTTGAAAAATGCATCCATTAGGCGCAGCATTGTAAATCCAATGAGTTAATAAAGCCTGAGAACTCTGACCTAGCCTGATTAATAGCGCAGTAATATATAAGGGTCGCTTATTACTAACTAAACCAAGGAGAGCTAGAAGTAACTAAACTCCTTGACTAAACTAATAGTAGAATACATCTTCTGCAATACTTTCGAAAAGATTACAAACACAATATGTTTGTAGAGGTTTTATAAGACCATAGTAAGTGTACCGTGTACATACAATGTAGTAATGTGTTAGGCACACATGCCCCTTATGATTCAGATAATATTATATATAATGTATTATATAGCCACCAGATTAGGAGTTTCCCCTGAAGATTTGCCTCAGCGTATAGTTTGGTGTCGTTGCTGTTCATTGCGCTATCCCAATGTCTACGTCAAGGATCTATGTCATTTCACAGCACTAGTGGCCGTAATTAGCGGAAAACTGTTAACTATCGGAGTGGATTTGATTAAAAACAAGTTTGTTACCTCCGAACACGTGTATGGAAGTCGATTGCTTTTTTTGTGACAAGTGTAAAGGCATAACATAAGACTGTCTTTACAAGCTGTCTCTAGCAAAACCTTGTCAAAGCAGGCTTTGTTTAAAATATGTAAACAAACTATTATACTATACTTTACCATAAACAGCATGCTGGTAAGATATACATCAGGCCATCTTCTCATCGATCACTTATACACGTGCTAATGTTTGATGGTATTTATTGTTCCTCTACCCTCCGCATCAATATAAGATGATACTTCTAAATTTATTCCTGAATATTTTTGTAAGTAACACATCAGAAAAACAGCAGCATAGGATTAGGAAGATGTTAATTCATTCTCTCTGATAAGACATACAGAATAGATAGAGAGAGGCTCTATATCTTCAGCATACTATACATACAGGATAGAAATATACATAGGATTAAAATTAGGATTAAAATTAGCAGCCTGACTCGAAACATTCTAATAAATTAACGGAATTAAAATTTAACAAATTTGGCGCCTTTAAATTAATCAACATACTCTGAAATCGAATTATTGATATGATCGGGATCTATAAGTGAAATAAAAGTAATTAAATTCCGTCAATTTTCTGTGTACTTATTGTTTTGGCTGTTGAGGGCCGGTGAGGGCCGTTGAGGGTGGTAACCTGTAACTGGTCACTTAGCCTGGTCTCAGGTCAGGTCAGGGGATGCAGTCTAACATGCAGATAACAACAAGTCCTTTGGAGGCCGTCGGAACTACTACTCGAGCCTGAATTGTTATGTGCAATAATAAGTATATATGACAAGTATGGGTACCCGGCCATAATGCCATGGCCAAAATGCCATTGGGACAAAATGCCATTGCCATAATGCCATTGTCATAATGCCATGGCCATAATGCCATAGGTGAAAACACCACTGCACAATATACCAATGCCAAAATACCAGTTGTACAAAACGCCAGTTGTGTCAAAATACCAGTGAATATAAAGCCAGATGTGTCAAAATACCAATGGATATAAAGCCAGATTGGACATAATACCATGCGGGACAACATACCATATCCCAAAATACCATTGCCAAAATGCCAAAATATATAACCAAAGGAGATCAAGCCACGTTGTTCTTTTTTTTAGTCACATTACAGCTGCGGATTGCTCGATCAGAGTAGGGGGTGGTTCAGTTGGTTAGAGCCATCTCCTTCACTGTTCAGGTCTCGAAGTTTCTACATTTGAATTTTTTTCGCTTGGGGTAGTTGGGCCCCATTGTACTGAAGGCTAGTGTGTGTTGCAGAAATTGCAGCCAAATATTGCGCCGTCAAGTCGCCAACTCTGTGGGTTATGCCAAGTTAATTGACTCTCTAAATTTGACCAACTTTATGTCTTGGCTTGAAGGGTTTTGACTGGTCTTTTCTGATGCTATTACCGGCGTCATGAAGGCTAGCATGATTGCACTCTGGCCCTACCCACACCTCCGGTATGAACTTTTTGAACAAGCCTATGCAATTTCTTAACATGGACCTCTCTCCTCGCTTGTTATTGGTTTTCATAAATTCAAGTTTGTTGGATCAAGCGCTGTATTCATGGTTTGTTATCATATTGAAAATATTTTGAATTGAGTATGAAATAAATAAAAGTTTCAAAACTTTATATTCACAAAGCATTTGTAATGGCATGATTTTTAGCTTTTCAAAAATATGAGAACTGTGACCCCTGGTTTAATTCCCTTGATGTCACACAGAGTCCTATCTGGCTGACACTTGCGTGGCCCCAGAACTCTAATTCTAGATTCTGCTCAATGGCTGGACCGAGTGCTTGTATCATCATCAGGGTTAAATCTAATTCCTTTTTCAGGCTTCTAAAATGTTCATAGATAGTTATGCTGTTCCTCTTTCTTCTAAAAAAGTTCAGGAATATGAGCTGTAAATCTTCTGGTCAAAAATGTTGTTCGAGGTCTCAAAAAGGTATTCTCATAGTTTATGACAAGACAGTTGGTGATACACCATTCATTTATCTGAGGTAAAATTGCTCTTCGTAATTTCAGGTTCAGTGCTAAAATTATTAGTATTGTCAGCAAAAAAATTTCAATTTAGATCAGGTTATACATTTAAAAGGTCAACATTATAAATTATAAATAGTGCTGGCCGAGAACGAACCCTAGGGTGCACCGATCATGACAGGCAGTAAACCGACTTAATTCATTTACCAATACAAACTGTTTTCTATTTAAAAGATAATTTTCCTACAGTCGCTATGAGGGGGGATAATATCTGAAAAAAATATCTGTTTACTTATTAGAACGCTGTGATTTATTGTATCAAAAGCTTTTGAAAGATATAAAATTAAACCCTGGGTGATTCTTCCATCAATAAAATGGCCGTAAAGTTTTTCCATTATAATATTGATTGTGTTAGTTGTACTGCGCCCATCTAATGCCAAATTTGTTACAATGATTTTTAAATTTCCTCTATGGTTTTTGAATGCTTTTTGCTTATTTTGTGAAGTTTAGTACCCTCTTTGGTGAGTGTAAATAACTGCTTAGTCATCCAAGGTTTCTTGATAGTAGGACGTTGATGCTTTCTGGCACTAATTTTGTTGCTGGCATTATCAATGCATGAGCTTGGTTTTCCATTGAAAGTTGGTGTCAGATATTTCTGTAACAATTTTGTTATTGTATAATTTCTTATAATAACACATAAATTTATTTTAGTTGTGTTCATCCGTAAGGAATTGTTGATCTGAAATGTTTAAATCTAAGGTGCACATTTTTATGTTCGGATTTAATAATAGTAATAGATAATATAAAATAATTATTTTGGTTTCACAAATTCTGGTTCGGGATCTAATAAGAATATAAAAATATTGGCTTCAACTCAACTTGCTTTAGTCTTTAGTCAAAATTTTTTTCAGGATTCCTGTACGCCGACCTGCGCATCACAACACTGGTGGGTTATATTTTGGCATACATATCGGTATAGGAGAATTTTGTTCTACACTACAATAGTCACACATTTTGTTATGTTACTTAATTTAATTTACACAAGTTTTGTTATAGTTTGTTATAAGTTTGTCAATATGTTTTCAGTCCGGTGGGTAACAAAATAATTTTTTAATTCGCCAATAGTTCTTAATTTTGTGGCAAAGGTTCTGTATAACAAGTTCTTTGCTGTGTATTACAGCTTAAATGCTTGTGCTATCTGAATGATTATTGATAGATTTTCAATAGTAAATGGGACGTAATTGTGTGTCCTGTGCATTTTACGCAGTCCATTACAGGTGGAAGATAACTTTGGTGGTTTATCGTAATTAAATCAGTAAATTTTTGGGTTGAACATATAAAATTCTCAACATTCTTTTTAAATGGAATCAAAAGAAGTTACATTATATAACTATTTAAGAGAAACAAAAGCTCTGCATAGTAACACCACATTTTGACGAAACGGCTCTGTAGACTATGTAGCTTTCATACCCTCGAGTAGGAAAACAAATTTTGTTGAATGTGTATATGGTCAGAAGAGATGTTAGAAACTTATCCATATCCATCATCATTTATACTAAATTTACAACATGAAATTCAAGTTGTGAACATCCTGTGAGTCACAAGCCCCTATTAAATGGCTTTGCTGAATACTATGGCCATGGCCTACTGTGAAAGTTCATTTTGGGTGAACAGAGTTTTTCCTTCCTGTTAGTTGTAACTGTAACTTTTTATACAACTAATAAACACAGAGATAACCTGCTCTATGTTCAATCATCGTAGTCTTATCAATGTCATTAGTAAGCATGAGTCTCTAGGGCAGCGATGAGTCAAGACTTGGCTTTCAAAAAAAAATTGGTAATAATCCAAAGTTATTGCCATATTATTCTAAGGAATGGTTGGGAAATATTTATTACAAGTTACTAGCTCTCAGTTTGTGGATCCCAACAAACCCCAGATATCATTGAAATTGAACGAAGAAACTTTGAGACTTGAACAGTGAAGGAGATGGCTCTAACCAACTGAACCACCCCCTACTATGATCAAGCAACCCGCAGCTGTAATGTGACTAAAAAAATACAATGTGGCTTGATCTCCTTTGGTTATATATTTTGGCATTTTGGCAATGGTATTTTGGGATATGGTATGTTGTCCCGCATGGTATTATGTCCAATCTGGCTTTATATCCACTGGTATTTTGACACATCTGGCTTTATATCCACTGGTATTTTGACACAACTGGCGTTTTGTACAACTGGTATTTTGGCATTGGTAAATTGTGCAGTGGTGTTTTCACCTATGGCATTATGGCCATGGCATTATGACAATGGCATTATGGCAATGGCATTTTGTCCCAATGGCATTTTGGCCATGGCATTTTGACACGGAATCCAAGTATGAGATCAGGTGAAATTATCCTGTAATATTTGCTTCTGCGTTTAGATGACTTTAATCCACTGATGTTATATTTGTATGATTACAGCTCCGGAGTGTTTGGTGAGATTGAGCTCTTTCGAGGTAGATAAGGGATGTACAGTGACACTCTCTGTGATCATAGCAGGATTCCCAGCTCCAGATATCCGCTGGACTCTCGATGATGATGAGATTATGAGATGTAACGAGAGATTTATATTTGAGGAGGATGATACTCAGAATAAGTACTCTCTGATAATCACACATATAACGAGAGCCCAGGAGGGAGTGTATAGGTGTATAGCTTCTAACTGTGAGGGATCCTGCTCTACTATGGGATTCATAACCGTCAAAGGTAACCATACTTCATTTAATAATATACTCTAATTGTCCTATGTAAGGATGTGAGAACACATACACTCTTAGTAGGGGAGCTCGGGCTGCCTCTTACATTCCACCAAACAAACAAGCATCCTCACAGAAATCATTTATACTAACTTACAGCAGGAGCACTTATGACTTGGAGTTTGCTGGCAACAGAAACACCTCTTCTCTATCAAACAAGATACTTGTATTCGATTTTGGGGAAATTCAGAACAGAAGTCTAGGCTTGTTGTAAGGATGATAGGCAAAATAATTAGACCCTAATCACATTGTTCATACAATCTATAGGTTATAGAATCATCAGTATGCTGACTGATAACTTGTATTTAATGTGCTTATCTATGAGAAGTGATCACTAATTAACGGCCAGCAGCCTACAGAGCTAAAGCTTTTATACAAACAGTCACTCTCTAGTTTAGATTAATCCTAGTCTTAGCAGGTTTAACACATCATTACCATGTAGGTTAATGAGATCAGCAAGAATGTGGCTCTCAATAATACCTCGGCTCTCTTTGAACATCAAGACTTGACTTGAGAGGATAAAAGAGGCTCTGTATTTGTTGCCCCCCTCCTCCCCCAGCAAGTTATATGTGATTAACTTTACAATGAAAAAACAGAGTCCAAAGATCTAAAATTTAAATTTGGATATGTGTGGCTAACGCTGCCACTTTGCATTTCATCACCGACACGATCGCAGGAAATGAACTTCTTTCAGGCATTTACAAGGATTAGTATTAGGTTTAGAGTATGAGATGTCCGTTTAGTCAGGGACATTTGAAGCCTGTAACCTGTAGTTATAATCTTTGAGGGTTTTTGGTTACTTATATTACAGAGGTGATGAGAAGGCGTAGAAGAAATGTATCAAGAAAACCAAATATAGCAGCAATAACAGAGTGGAAGTCACAAGAGGAGCAGGAGATGGATCCTAACAACGATTTATTCATGATGGTAAAACAACCCAATTATACCAACTAGTATCATATTCATGTACCTAGTATCTTCTCTTTTGGCACAATGCTTTTCTCCCACAATAAGCGCAATGCTCAGTAGTCTGCTGCACTGATATGGAGTATGTAGAATAGTGGTTTAGCTTTCCTAATGTAGAACATGGAGAGTTAGCAGAGGAGAAGCCATCATATCTGAGAAGTAATCTGTCTTATATTGTAGAGGAACAAACACTGCTGGGATTGGTGGAATTTGGAGTCTCTCTCAGACAATGAAGAAGTTTTTGAAAAACCATGCGAGAAAATAGAAACCATTCCACAACAAAAATCCAAGACACTGCCGAAAAAAAGTAAAAAATCACTCAGTGGCGGCAAAGTACTAAAATCATCGGATATAATACCAGCTCTCGAGTACAACAACATAGTGTTCCATCATCGTAAGGAGTTTATCAGAGCTAAGTCAGCGGAGCCGGAGAGTCGATTATCTAGACAGAAGAGCGAAAGTCTACCAGATGTACATAAAGGTCTAGTGGGTAAGTGCTGACATTCATGTAACTGTTAACAGTAAACTGCAGAATCGCTAATTCCATCACTCTTCCCTTGAAAGGATGAAAACATCATAACAGACATTGGGTTGCACCATAGACTTAATAATAAAGCTTTATGGGTTGCCCTCGTAAATCAAACCTCACCTCACATGACGAAGGGTATAAGTGCTCACCAATTTACTCAATCCTTTCCAAAGAAGCAGATACCAAATGTTATACATATACAAATGTGTTCACTGCTTTCAAGTTCCATATTCAGTTGATAAATTTTTTATATATATCTTTCAACAGTGTATAAAAGCATCAAGAAAGGTATTCCAGAGTTGTGCCGTTCCCTTGCATTCAGACTTTATAATTATTTTAGTTTTGAAGTTGGGTGTTGAGATAACATTAGTTAGAACCCTCACCTAATTCAGCATGAAAGTCTCTTATCTAAGAGCGGGTTGACAGCGTACTGTGTTTCCAACAATTTCAAATACCAAATTAAAAAATACTCTACATTTGTAGAGTATTTGGTATTGGAAATACCAAATAAAGGGTACACACACTGATATACATTCATATATCAATGGGTACATGACTGCTGCGGCTTACTATGAGAGTGTGAATGTGTGAGGCCATGCAGGGTAAAGTAAGCTGATGTTAACCTACGTTGAGCTATAAATAAACTGTATTCATGATAGCGTACTGTTTTATTACAGAAAATAAGTACAAAAAGCTACAGAGTTTTTGGGAGCAGATAACTGCACCAATAAAGAATAAATGAGAGACAGTGCTGCTGCTGCTGCAGGTTACAATGAGGTGAAGGCACCAGTGTCTACTCTGTGTGTGGTCTACCGCTACATGATATAGAGATGACGGAGTAACTAACAAAGACTTCTCACTGAGACTTCTCACTGAGACTTCTCACTGAGACGGGAGATGACATAGAAACACGTTATATATGTATACACTGTATTTATGTATACACGGTTATAAATGTATACACCGTATTTAATGCAATAAACATGATAGACACTTTTGCTTGCTCAATAGTTTGCTCCTAGTCTCCTTTACATGATATTAAAATGATAAAGTTATGAGGTTTGTCCCCTAAAAATTTACAACTTTGCGAGAAATACCAAACCTTGGCAACCACTCAACATTATACAGAGAGTCGACAGCATCAGCAATATGATGTTACTATCATTATGATATCGATTTTTTTTCATTTTATTTTTTCTTAATTCAGCTTAGAAGCAAAGAATGCTGTATTGAGAAAAAAAAAACCCTTTGCAGAATCAGTGTTGTTGATGGTAGCATTTTATACATGATCAATGTATTTAAAAATGGTGTGTCCTTGCAAAAAGCCTAGTCTTAAAAGGCAAAGATTTGGTCAGGTAATTTATTAGTTAACGAAGCAGCATAGTTAGTTGATTGGATTCACTTAACAAGATATTACAAAAAGAATCGAGCATGACGCAAAAATGATTCAATGCTAGTGCCAAATCAGAGTAAACCTTAGACAGCACATGTTATCAGCGGTTTCCTTCTCTCACAAAAATCTCGATGGCAGCGATAACAAGTTATGGTTTGACCTAATTTGAAAAAAAGAGTACTGCAGTTGATGATAGACGATGACAATGTAGTGACGTGTGATGGTTAACAGTTACCCCACAAAGTACCCACAGGTATCCCACCCACCGCCCATCCCCACCCGCCCTCCCTCAGTATAGTGATGATAGAACAAAATTAACTCAGCCCAACCATTTAATCCAAAAAAATTGAAGAAACAGCAGTTTCAGCCTGATAGATTTTGTAGATGTTATAATGCTACTTGCGTTTATAGAGAATTTCAGTCGGTTCAGCAGTTTCGTGTCTGTGTAAAATTTAGAATGGAGTATCATTGTGAGACCCAGTAATTATCACAGGTATCTATGGACTTGATGTACATTTGGCCAGAAGCAGTAAAACTTGATACAAAAAATAATACAAGTGTGCTAATCACAAGCTATACCATCCATCACAGCCACAGCGTATTAACTATATCAGTTATACAGCTCACAGATATTCTAGTGAGTGATGTGATACAATACTTAGCTGAGATAAAATAGAAACCTGCAATCTATTTACTGCTATAAAAAATAGATACACTCTGTGATGACTAGACTCAGTATTATGACTCATTCTATATCCGTGATATCCTGATGTTATCATACTTCCTTTGTGTGTTTCTCTCAAGCATTCCTTGAACGTTTCATCTGAACGTTGTTCACATAACAGTCTTTGAGGACATTTCTAACTGGCTGTATTCTTGTAATGTACCGCCGTACCCCCGGTGATACGGTTCATGGCGTTCTCATCCATCTGATGATTAAGTCAAGAGATGAAGGGTCTGCCATACCCAGAACAACCCGTAGTTCTCAGAAGCTGTACCCGTTATGTGCAGCAGCTGTAGAAGCTCCCAGCTAGCCACAGCCACAGCAGTTCCCTTTAGTCCCACAGTTACCTAAAAGCCATGAGAATATACAATCTCAACTCCAGTAGATTTTCTAAATTATTATTATTCATCTAAAAAAGCGAGGAAGAAAAAAAAGGTTTTTATTTGGGCTCTTGTGAAAAACGTAATGAGGTGACAACCAAAACAGAAAACATCTATCAGTCTTCACTGAACCACAATAAAGCTTAGAATACTATAAACAAGAATTCATAACCAATGTTGAAAAATATACATAATAGACATTTATCGCTGCACACTGAGGCAACCGGTCTCAATGTGAAACTCATGTCTGTGGATAACGTAATAATCATACTGTAATCTTGTGTGGTATGCCCTCTGCTTATATAATCAGCCTAAGATGGGGGGGGGGGGTGAGAGAGGGGGGTGTACACCGTATAAGGAAGTCGGAGTGTTTATTAAGCTTGCTCGATTGTGTAAGACACTAATTCTGTAGCTGATGGGAGGTTCACAAGGCCAGTGTTCTGGTTCTACTGGTTATTGACTTCCTATCGGCTAATTGATGATCTAGGTTTACAATGCTTATTGTGTTTGCACCTCTAATGTTTTTATCATGAGTTTATCACAAGGAGTTTTATAATAAAGCATTTCCTATTAGTAACACATTATTATTAAATTTTGTTCGATATTTTTGCTACAATAAACAATATTTTGGCAAACGAAGGTTTAACAAAAATTCTTGTAATTGTCCTCTCCCTGTACGTGCAATCGCTGTCACATTGTTTATCACTTTTGACGATTCAAATTACAATTTTGAATTTTACAATGAATTACAAATATACCCAGACCCATGGAAGTTGTCATATCTTGTATCCTTTCTAATGTACCTCATTTATTGATATGAGCGTTTGGATATCACAACCGCTAATCATTTTGAAGAATAGCGCATGGTCAGTGAGTCGGTTTAGGGAAATACTGTACTTTTCAAAGTTGTGAATATCATCTGTTATGTACTATATTACTATACACTCTATATATATATTAGCTTATTGATCAGCTTATAGATGGGAGAGAGAGATAGAGAGAGAGAGAAGGATAGTGCTCTTACCCCAGAAGTAGTAGTGAGTGATGAGATTGTAAGGCTCACACACCATATCCTGCAGCTAACCTCTCTCTAAGCGCCGCTGGAAACTGCTGACTGAACTGTTTCCAGTTATCGTCTCCTACTTGGTTCTTAAATCCGTGTAAGATCTGTAAACAAGGCCACACAAAGTTCAGCTTATTACTCTGATATATTAGTGTGGGATAGTAGAGCCTACATTATAAAGTCAATTAAATATGAATAGTTAATAGATTGTGAGTCACTCCTCCCAGCCACACACACACACACAAGGTAAGGCAACTCATAAATATATAATAATTGCTATCATTGGAAGTACATATTACTCGGCTGTTTGTGACGGTCTCACAGAGCGCAGCTTCTTTGTGCAAAAAGTCTGTCCAATTAGTTTGAATTATAAATGCAGTAATGACAGTGAGTGAGTACTGAGGCGGGAGAGGTGAGAGAGGTGAGTACCTTGTAGAACATTTCCTTTAGATCATCTTTAGGATTAACCCACGAGGCGATGGCATCACAGAAGAATATGAAGTCCTGTACGACACCCTGAGGATTTAGAGATATCATATTACATACTCCTCTAAAGGCTGAATCCTTCTCTTCATTATCTCTGATATTACGTAGAGATGTACACCTTTATAACATAAATAATTATATATATAACTCATGTAGATATAAGTCTTCTCTAACGGTCTACAGATCAAACTGGTAGTAATCTGAAAGCGGAGTTTTAGAGGTAGATAGTTAGTTACATACCATTGTCTTATGAAGAGCTGAAGTTTAGGAGCCACTTCTACAGCACTCACCAGACCCAGCCTACCGATAGTTATAGCTAAAATATACAATTGTATGTCATGAGGTCATACCATTATCCATCTGTTAAATCAATTAGCTGATTGGAAAATCAGCCGGAAGAAAATTTATTCTTAGCCATAATCCTGATCATCCCAGCATAGGTTTTTAAAACATGAAACACTTATTTCATCCTCAAAATTCAAACCTGAACTGTGGACTGCAAAACAATGACAACCCCATAGCTATTAGACAATTAAATACTGTGACATCATCCACAATTAAAAGCCTCAAGGCTCATGGCCTATATAGTGTCACAGAGTAAGGATATACAGAGGGGACAGTTCAATGATAGTTATAGTGCCTGCGGTTTTTGATTCACTGGGGGAAAATTGTGCACAGCTGGATGCCAAAAACTCATTATCTCTATATGTTATAATGGCATTTTTCTTGCAGACATCCCTACCTTTGATGGGCCATAATTCATTCTGTATTTATCCTAAAGACTGATTTCCAACTTTGTTGGAATGTCCGAGCTTCAAGCTATACACCATATTATTGTCATTTTTTGCTAGGATTCATAGGCTCAGAGTAATCCAGGTTTTTGAAATGAGTTTTGTCATATAGATTTACATGTGACAATTGATAGACGGCTGGTCATCAAAATTAGGAAATGTCCCTGCATTGACCTAAGCCCCATGTAAATCTATATGGCAAAACTCATTTTAAAAGCCTGGATTACTCATAGCCTATGTATCCTAGCAAAAAATGACAATAGTATGGTGTATAGCTCGAAGATTGGACATTTCAGAAAGGTTAGAAATCAGTCTTTAGGATAAATACAGAATGAATTATGACCTATTAAAGGTGGCTATGTCTGCATGACAAAACTCCACTGTAGCTTATATATATTCTGAAATTGGCAGGTGGCCAGATTGATGAATTTCCCCCAGTGGATAAAAACCGCAGGCACTATAACGATCATTGAAGTGTCCCCTCTGTTAATCCTTACTCTGTGATAGTGTCCTGTCTAGGTTTATCATTAGGACTATTGTGGTTTAATGTCTGCTGTTTAAAGATGCACATGTTAACGACCACTATGTTACAACGATAATTTTGAGCTCGAGTTAGATCGAAGTGAGTTGTCACCTCTTGGTAAGTCCTAGAAAATTATGAGCCCTTCCAAAGAAACCTCAGAGAGACTGTCGCAGGCTTGATTTGTACACGGGTCTCCTGATTAGTCCTTGGACCTAACCGCTGATAGACAGTATCATTGTTTCGATTCAGCTCGAACCATGATAACATACTGGATGACAGTCCAGTATGGGGAGGGGAAGGGGGGTCTGTAACTGATTGATGGAACTACAAGGGATTGTGAATAATACAAACCGGTGTTCTCCAGTAAAGTTTTGGGAGTATTTGGTTTGTTGATTATCCCAATCAAGTGTGGTAGAATCATATTCACATACGGCCTCATATCATCATCTGTAATATAAAAAAAAAAATAACGTATCAAACATTATCTGAGATTTCCACAGATTGTCATATGACATATAAATATAAATGAATATATATTACATGACTTTCTTTCTCACCCATTTTGATAGATATCTCTCCAATGGCCCATGTTGCGTTGTTGCAAACAGATATATACTCTGGGTTAAGATTACTGGCTAGTATCGGCATTATCTCATCTGTAACATAAACAAATGAATCAAATATATGAGGTACCAGTTTCAGCCTTATTGGCTGATTGTCTGCCTGCTGATAGGGTCTTAACCACTTAACCGTCTGTAACTAATACAAATCTGGACTACACAAGGTTAGCCGGGATTATCACCACCAGCATGCATTTTTTGTCTTTCAGTCTCAGACAAAAATATCTGTATTTTGTCAGTTCTTGGAGCTCTAATGTGCTTGTCTTAAAAACTGCTCGCGATAAAAATGATGATTATGAGATGTAACGAGAGATTTATATTTGAGGAGGATGATACTCAGAATAAGTACTCTCTGATAATCACACATATAACGAGAGCCCAGGAGGGAGTGTATAGGTGTATAGCTTCTAACTGTGAGGGATCCTGCTCTACTATGGGATTCATAACCGTCAAAGGTAACCATACTTCATTTAATAATATACTCTAATTGTCCTATGTAAGGATGTGAGAACACATACACTCTTAGTAGGGGAGCTCGGGCTGCCTCTTACATTCCACCAAACAAACAAGCATCCTCACAGAAATCATTTATACTAACTTACAGCAGGAGCACTTATGAGGTACCAGTTTCAGCCTTATTGGCTGATTGTCTGCCTGCTGATAGGGTCTTAACCACTTAACCGTCTGTAACTAATACAAATCTGGACTACACAAGGTTAGCCGGGATTATCACCACCAGCATGCATTTTTTGTCTTTCAGTCTCAGACAAAAATATCTGTATTTTGTCAGTTCTTGGAGCTCTAATGTGCTTGTCTTAAAAACTGCTCGCGATAAAAATATTTTGATTTAGAATCTGTACCACTGAAAACTCATCAGATTTGGGAAATAATTTTGGTATTGGATGCTCATTTATATCAATTTCTGTCTGTTGAAATTTTTTCGAATTTTTCAAGCATTTCATCACTATAACTTATATTAATCAGATCTTCGTTTAAAGGGACTCCAAAGTTTCAGACTGCATTTTGACTACATTATCATCTCATTTCTCTCACCTTAGAATAATATGTATTTCGAGCACAGATATAGCTAATTATACAACGTTGGATGTTTCTCATCCATACTTGACTGTTCATGTGGGTCAATAACATAGGGATGTGGGATTTAATGCAAAGATTAGGTCAACACATTTTCAGCTAATCAGCAAGAAATGATTTTTAAGTCCGGATTTTAGAGCAGTGCGCATGCTCATCGTGACCTATAACTTCAATTGCTAATCTTGGTAATCAATATACCTTGCATGATAATTATAAAAACTGCATAATAATTATAAAACTGGTCATGATTGTAATCCGGATGTGGACTAATGCACATGACTTAGGCTAAGTTCTATTTAAATTAAGCAGAGCAAAATGGGCACTGCACAATAATCTACCAAAGCTAAATGCCTGTTGTTATAAGTCTCAGGCTGAAATACTAGCACTTGGAGACAGGAGGAAAGGAAATAATCCATGGTCTTAGTAAGGAGTTATCTGATCTAGTTATATTTTCTTGATTATATAGGTCAAAAAAATGTAGGACTTTACAACTCCAATATTCTGACTATAACTATCAAATTTGAGGCTAGGACATATTTCCAAACCTATTCGTGGCAGTTTGAAGGCATTTGAGCATGACAGTCTTTGAAACTTTGGAATCCCTTTAAGTGAAGGAATCCATGATAGTGATGCAGATGCTGAATCTGAAAGAGTTTATAATACACTGTGTTCAAGTGTGATGCTGAGATGTTTTCTGGCACGCTACAGAATGAACAATAGATAATGAGAGAACTTACTAATACAGGAGCGAACATGTTTGAAGCAGGCTTTAGTTAAATCTCCTAGCAGAGCAAATGAACTCTGTCGTACTTCAGGCATTGGATCCTACAAATGAAAATGTATATTTAATATGTATTTATATTTAAATTTTTAGTAGAAAATTAAGGCCACTCCAAATTAATTCCTTGATCTAGATGAACGCCCGCCACCTTGACAGAGCCCTGATATAATCAAAATACCGCCAAACGCCAGTTGGAAATAGTCATAAAAAAATATCTTACCTCCTGGTCAATTGACCAAGTAAAATATAAAATATAATACCCCTATACGCCTGTCAGTCTCCTATATGTATGAACATGTTATCAGAAGCACTGTTGTAATACAATAGTATTTCTGATTGGCCAACTAGAGTGTGCTTGACCAATGTGAGGCAACCTAGAATCTTTTACAAATAGCATTTCTGAGTGGCCAATTATGTGACCAATCAGTAGTGAGAATTTGCCTTCTTGACCAATGGGAGGCGACCTAGAATCTTCAGCCCATACTGATCTCTAGTTGAACACAATAGAGTAAGAGGACATTATTTTGTAGGCATGGTCACCTTGGTTTGAGAGAGAAAATGTCTCAAAAATGATCTAAGTCAATAAAGTGGCTGTTAAGGTTGGTGCTGCACAAGGTGACACAAAGTGACATGTGTATTCACATTACCTAGACAATCAGTTAATAATATCGAAGTGCTGAATTAAAGTTTAGAACACACAAGATTCTATACATCAGAAGATGTTAGCAAAACACTGAATTTCCTTATGTTAAATATTTAAAAATATAAAATAAAATAGCATGTTACTCCACTTGAGTTCAGGGTTCAAAGATAAAATAAAAAAATATTTTAACTCCAACTGTTTTGTTGGGCTAAAATTATAAAATAAAAAAACACCTCCCTCCACCTTCAAATCTTCATTCTGTCATCAAGATCAAGGTATTAATTTGGAGTGGCCTATAGTCATAGCACCAAAATCTGAATAAGTCCATATAGTATAGAGTAAGTTGTGTAGTTATACCTGCATGCATTGGTAAAGTAACCTCATTATTGAACTATTAGCCACGAGTGGTTCTATGCTCTCCTCAAGCCCTTCAGCTAATCCACTGAGAAGATCTAAGGCTACAATCATGAAATCTTTATCTGGCATCTCATATTGGTCCGGCTGTGTCAGAGAGGCCTACAGTTTAAATAATAATAATATATCATTAAAATTTTCCACAAAATGATTTAGATTGCCAAATAAGGTGTCAAAAAATCATATTTTATCATGAACAACGAGGTATACATGTACAAAAAAGGTATTCAATAACTTTGTATATACAAATATGTATACCCATAGTACAGTCTACATCTATATAAATGCATACCCCTCAACGAGGTGAACATACATATAAAACATGGATGCCCGATAACAGAGTATATCAATAAAATTATGTGTCCCAACAATATGGCTTACATATACAAATACATGCTGACAGAATCGGGCAGCAGTATATTAGTGAGTGAGATTGAGAGCGAGAGTAAGTTGGGAAAATATAATATATGAATAAAAATATATATCATAAGGATATAACATATGTAGATTGTACCAGGAAGAGAATGATTGTACTGTACTGACGTAGTTCTGCTGAAGAGTTCTCTCCACTAGTAGTATGCATCTCTGATAAACTGGCTCAGCATAAGGTAAGAATCCTGACTGTAGAGCAGTAGCTATACTCGATAAGCACTAAAAATATACGGTAATAACATCAGTTTGTATGACAGGCATAAGAATGCACACTGCTCATGTGATACACTATTGCATGTATATCTCTGATCGATTGAGAGTGAATTAATTCACTAAGTAAGAGTACCATCACAAGGAATTTGGTGAATTTGGCCCGTGTTCAATTTTAATAATTAACAATCAGAGATACACATGTTAATAGTGTAATCAGTGTGATCACAATGTATAGTGTGTGATCAGGGAGGGTGGGAGTGGGGTATTCCACCCTCCCTGGTATGATGTACCGTTTATTACATTGTACAAGTACATTAGGATCATATTTTACCCTAAAAATAAGAGTTATAACTACTAATGTATGATAAGCAGAGTATGCTTCTCACCTCCAGTAAGGGAAATAAATCCTTATCTTCATCTTTGAGCGCATTCCACTTCTGAATTAGGGGTGGCATCAATAACTCTATATACTCCTGAACGAACAATAATTATACAGGTTCTCAGCAAGCATGGAAGTATTAGAAGTCGTCTAAACAATGGACGACTCCACAAAACGAAGTAGCCAACAACTATAATTTATTATTGAAGGTATATTTGACCGAGAGGAAGATAGACTTACTGGACTAGAATATAAATCAGGTAACAAATTTCTGTTCAGTTTGTGGGTCATATGATCAGGTATAACATATGATATGCATTTATGGATCAGTGGTCAATTACATGGCATGGCTATTTGTGGTGATATGCCATCAGTATAAAACATTGTGTCAGGATCATGAGAAAGCTAAAAATCTGGCAGCTTTTAAGTTATGCATTAATCAACGTCACAGTAACAACCTTCAAAAACTCAGGCAAAGCTTTTACAGGGTCAGCTTTAACACATTCTGAAATTGTTGATCAATCGAAGATGAGAAATGCGGTACAGGAACTATACATAAATAGCCATATGCTAGATATGTTCCTCTCATCCACATAATATATATCATCGGATATGATATATATGTTTCAGGTATTGATTGATTGATTTTCAGAACCAACAAAGCGCTTCATTTAATCCATGAAAATAATGAGTGGATTAAGACCGAATACAGAACCAAAGTTAAATTAGAGTGAAGTACTGTACTACCTTAGCAGTGAGTACTGTACTAACCTGTTTATTGAGATGATGACCAACAGAATCTGCGAGAGTACCGATAGCATCATATAATATAAGCAGATTCTTATGTTGATATTTACTGAATGCGTATACAAGAGTCTCTAGTATATACTGAAGATAAGGTACTAGTTCAGTACACGCCTCCTCCTCCAATGTAGCGAAAGCTGAACACGCTGCTTCCTGTACTCTCTTATTGGCATCAAGTATCCGCTTCAGTAACTTCAATTAATTAAACTGTATTTAGACATAACAATATCATTATGTGCCAAGGCAGGCACACCAATGAATAAACAAACCATTGGCCATAATAAGGAAATGAAAATTGTCACAGGAAGTAAACTACAAACAGATGGAATACAAATTAGGAGATATATATATACAGTCGTAGCCGTAGCTCCTGATTAGTGATTACTGAGCAGAAGCCTTAGCTCCTGATTACTGAGCAGAAGCCTTAGCTCATGATAAGTGAGAGCTGAGTAATAACAATGTGTTTCTTACCTCGGTCATTAGGGGCTTGAGATATTTCTCTTGTCCCTGACCCACTACCCAGTGAGCATATCTACTGAGGGTCCAGCAGGTAATAGATCTAACTAAAGCTTTCTTATCTGATAATCTCTCTATAAGGTACGGTACTAAGTCATCGAGATGTGGTATCATACCACCCATACAACCTACAATTATAACATAACTAGTCATATATCGAGATGTGGTATCATACCACCCATACAACCTACAATTATAACATAACTAGTCATATATCGAGATGTGGTATCATACCACCCATACAACCTACAATTATAACATAACTAGTCATATATCGAGATGTGGTATCATACCACCCATACAACCTACAAATATAACATAACTAGTCATACATCGAGATGTGGTATCATACCACCCATACAACCTACAAATATAACATAACTAGTCATATATCGAGATGTGGTATCATACCACCCATACAACCTACAAATATAACATAACTAGTCATATATCGAGATGTGGTATCATACCACCCATACAACCTACAAATATAACATAACTAGTCATATATCGAGATGTGGTATCATACCACCCATACAACCTACAAATATAACATAACTAGTCATATATCGAGATGTGGTATCATACCACCCATACAACCTACAAATATAACATAACTAGTCATATATCGAGATGTGGTATCATACCACCCATACAACCTACAAATATAACATAACTAGTCATATATCGAGATGTGGTATCATACCACCCATACAACCTACAAATATAACATAACTAGTCATATATCGAGATGTGGTATCATACCACACATACAACCTACAAATATAACATAACTAGTCATATATCGAGATGTGGTATCATACCACCCATACAACCTACAAATATAGCATAACTAGTCATATATCGAGATGTGGTATCATACCACCCATACAACCTACAAATATAACATAACTAGTCATATATCGAGATGTGGTATCATACCACCCATACAACCTACAAATATAACATAACTAGTCATATATCGAGATGTGGTATCATACCACCCATACAACCTACAAATATAACATAACTAGTCATATATCGAGATGTGGTATCATACCACCCATACAACCTACAAATATAACATAACTAGTCATATACCGTCCGTCAGCACTGTGTACGCTTTACAAATAATGGTACAGTACATGCTGCAGATCTCCTCTCTCATATATTGCCTGTGTTGCTGTCATTTCGATCTAAGCCACACCCCCAACATTGCTGGGGTTGATAATGAAAATGTCAATACCTAAACTAAGAGCAGAGTACATTACAAACCTTCAGCGATGGCTCCCAGCACCAGTATACCACTTTCCTTAACTTCCCACACCTCATGGAATAGTGTCTCTTTGAGGATAGGTAGAAGTATAGGAAGTAAATCATCTCTAAATACATTAGCTAACACATCGAGAGCGGCAGCAGAACATTTCCTAAGATTCCAGTGAGATAACGGCTCATCATCATCATCTCCGTCCCAGCTGTAATAATCATCAGTTATCCCTCAACAATCTAACTCATCATTTATTGGCTCTCACATTCTATCACTTTTTTATTTGTCAATATTCTTAATATTTATAAGCGAGCACTGTAGATAACAAAATCTCAACCAATATAAATTGTACCATTTGAGCTAACATATATTTGTATTAATCACATTATTCGAGCAGTGAGATAAGTTTTCATTCTCAAACATGCACATCTCTACCGCCCCTCTTCAAACTATGATACACAAGAATAAACTAAATACTAGACCCTTCCCTGTTCCAATAAGATATATAAGAACTGAGGCTACTTACTCATCATCATCATCCTCCCCACCGTCCCCTCCCCCACCCTGATCTGTGTGCTTCTGTGTATGAGATTTAGCTCTGTGGAACCGAGGCTTGATATCAGATTCTTTATCTGCTATATGTTCATCTTCCTCTACATCTCCCTGTAACACAGACAGACACACATTACACAACGAAACAAAGTTACCTCCACATGGTGATACAGGATGATTAGTCTTTAGGGAGATGATGTCTCATTGATAACTGCTAGGACCCAAGTGAGAAAGGGAGACAGTGATCCTGATAGGACAACTCAATGATAAATAAGACTTCTCAGCAGCAAGCAGATAACTCAATAAACACGTGATCATGCAGGTAAAGTAGTATAACATGATTGTTGTAAGGACTAAGGAAAAATTGCGACCACCCAGTCAGAGAAAGAAGATGTGGTAATTTGAGCTATGAAAAGAGAGTTGTCTTCACTCAAAAATATGTGACAACTCAGGGATCAGTGTGTGATAGCCAGCTGTGTTTGTGGGCAGCTCTGCGATGTGGTTACATTGCCTAGACTGATACTTAGACTCACGAGTTAACATCTAAGCACATTGAGTTCAGGGCATTCATACACACTAAATCCCCAAGATACTAACGTATAAAGGAAATGGACAATCTGATAATCCAGCCCTCCCGCATACCCTATCTATACCAATACCCATGCTATCAGAGCCCTACATTTAGTATAAAGGTGTGCTGTGTTGTAGGACATATTAATTCACATCCAACACAATATCAAGTTCATGTATACCGAGATATCAGCAAAGTTTGACATTAAATGACTGATATTACACAAAGGATATCACATAATATACAGTAATATAAAAGGAAACTTACACACCAGGGAATTGTTGACTGAACTTTCTTAGTTATTTGTGCATGAATTGTAATAATTTCCTATACAGACTTTTACACTCAACACGTAGTTAAACTTTTGTACAGAAATCAACAGATTTGCAGTCAATCAAAACTTCATTTGAAGCGAAAAAGTGCATTGAACTGTATATCACTGCCTGGAATCAGTCAGTGGTAACGCCACAGTGAAGCATACCAGGCTGGCATATCATTACAAAACTATGTTTTACAACATTATATCAATAAGATATGGTGTCCCTAACTCTGTGATTATATCAATAAGATATGGTGTCCCTAACTCTGTGATTATATCAATAAGATATGGTGTCCCTAACTCTGTGATTATATCAATAAGATATGGTGTCCCTAACTCTGTGATTATATAAATAAGATAATATGGTGTCCCTAACTCTGTGATTATATCAATAAGATAATATGGTGTCCCTAACTCTAAAGGATCTCAATATAATAAGTGAAGATATGAAATAATGATGAGGTTAAACAGTCACAAAAACAGTGAGCAGATTGATTGAGATGACGTGAGTATTCGTACCTTGAGAAGTATTATATCGAGCTCAGAGTATTTCATTCCTCTAACTAGTACAGGTACTAACTGCTCCATATGAGGGCCGAGTACTTCTCTACATACAGTCTGCTCAGCTATAGATAACCAAAACTCGCAAGCTTCTAGCGCTAAAGTCTCGTCTCCATCCTGAGTCCTCACCAACATAAACTACAACAATATCAAACCAGTACAAATACTAATACATAATACTAATACCTAATACTAATACCTAATACTCATACCTAATACTAATACAGTACCACCATAATGACAAGTATTATAAGTCACCAGAGACGATCATTGCAGCTGTTCACTACACACTGTTCACCATTTTTCCCTCCTTCGTTAGAAGTTACACAATGATGAAAGATACATTATTAATTAATCAATGAAACTTGAAAAAAAGCACCCACTAATATCTTTGCTTGCAGCTGTATTTCGATTGACTGAGCCAAGTACTTATATTTGCACTAAACCATGCAAAGTTAATCATTCTTCAATATTATTTGACCAGTTTCTTATGGTAAACTGGTATTATGTGGTCGGACTGAACTTCCTTTGGTTAAACTCAGAGTATCAAAGTTGGTTGGGAGGGATGTTATGAAACGAGGGGAAGGGGGTGTATAATTTTACCATTTCAACAATCAATCATCATCTGAGACTTAATACAAACCACACCATCCTCCTTACCTAACATAAAATAATCCAGTGACCTTATCATTATATACAAATACCCATCTGAATCATTATCACACCACTGTCAGTCTAGTGAGATATGTGATAAAATATAGAGATATAGCGCTGAGGCATGTTTATATATAATACTGCGTACCTGTACAATACTGGCCATATGAGGCAGAAGTCTATCCATCCTCACTTCTACCAGATTGACTAAAGCCTTACAGACATTCTTCGTTACTTCTGTGTCTTCATCATTAGCTAATAAGAACAGGTTCTACAAGTAGAGAAGGCTCTTCTAGTCACAGGGGAGATGGTTGACAGAATTGCTTTCTCACATTTGATATATCCTAACATGAAGTGTGAGCCATCATAACAAGGTTGTCATCATTGTAACGTGACCATCTATCCACTCACCTCTATAAATCTATCGATGTGGTTCATGAGGGAAGGAGCTCTGCTTATGATGAACTGGTTTACACAGGCTATAGCGTGAGACCTAAAATATAATAATAACTTGTTAATAAAACTGACTCCCACAGGAGGAAGCTTTAATCAGGATATCTAAAATCCATTATTAGACATAAATGTTATAAGAAGTACATAAGGAAGAGTGTAGTAGTAAGTGCTCAAACGGTGCAATATGTTGGTAGAGGCATTTCATTATCGACCACTTTCTCCCCTCCGTTTAAGTACATACCAATAAAGTGCCACAGTTATGGCCCCCTTCTTTGTGGTGAGACAACTAATAAATTGCTGGCTAGACAACACCTGCCACAAAACAGTTCATTGTAGTAAACCATATAATTCCTCAACCTTACCAAATTTTTGAAGGAAAAATATATTGTCCTTCCAAGTCAAAATCGAGCAATTTTGGGAACTTGTCAGCATATTGGTATGATGGATATGAAACAATATGTCTTGATTGCCTATACATAACTATCTATTAGCTTGCTTAAAACCTTTTTCTCTTGTATGACCAGTCTTTTTATCTAGCTCCATCTCAATTTTTACGAAATGTTTTGAGTTATCCTCTTTAAACATGGTGCCATAACTGTGGCACTTTATGGGTATGTACTTAAACGGAGGGGAGAAAGTGGTTGATAATGAAATAATGATAATTCAGCAGAAATAAAAGAGACAATCCTCAGAGTTATCACTACATTGGTGAGCAGAAGAATGGCCCAGATCTTACATACATCACAGTAAACCATAGATACATATAAAGCTTACCTAATTTTGGGATGTTCATGCCTAAAGAAATCTAGAAACTTTGGTATAAGTATATTGAGAGGACGATTCTCTATATCTGCGTCTAATAATTCGGGCGAGTCTTCACATATCTTCTGCAGTGCTCCAAACGCACCCTGGTAAAAATTTACAAAGCTATGTACATGGAATGTTATTCTTTAAATCCACCTCAAAGCTAAGAAACGGATGGCTGCAGCTGTGTGATAGACAAGCAAAGCAACTTCCAATTTGTATCATATTAGCTTCCATTGACTGGTTACTGTATTTTCACCTTTAAGAACTAATCCAACATGTAATCTTCCTTTCCACTTTCATCGCTTCTGTTCATGTTGTTAACGCCAAAGTACAATATTCAAGGCAAGAAAAAAACATGAAAAAGCTCAGATGTTACTGAAACATACAAGACGTGGTATAAGCCTTTAACCTTTAAGCCTTTAAACTTTTAAGCCTTCATCTACCTGATAATAGTACAGTGTATAGTCTGATAGTAGTACAGTGTATAGTCTGATAGTAGTACAGTTTCAAGTATGCTAGTGGTAGTGTGTATAGTCTGATAGTAGTTTTGTGTATAGTCTGATAGTAGTAACTGTGTATAGTCTGATAGTAGTACTGTGTATAGTCTGATAGTAGTACTGTGTAACTGATAGAAGAATGCATGCATCAGAATAATAATGTTGTAGTAGGCCTATTACTTACCCCGACCACATTGATGTTCCCTGAATCTAGACAGTTACATAGAGTAGGTAAGAGCTCAGGCCATTCTTGTAATCCTTCTTTTGATGTAATAGTTGTAATGAGAATACCTATAGTTGCTCTGATAAGAGCTGATGGATCTCCCATACTGTTCAGACATTCTTGTTTTATGAACGTTCGTACTTCTTTGGGAAACTTTTGATAATGTTGTCTAATATTGTTCTTAACTATGAGGCCACTTAGTGAGCGAGTTGGTTCATCTGAATGAGAAGCAAAAAATAAATATTAACATGGAGCATTCATGCTAGGGTCTGATAATAAATGAGGTAAGGTAAGACTATAGACCAACCACTGTTCGGTAAGACTTATCCATTAGGATGTTAATATATCAAAAGTGTTGTCATTCTCAAATTTGTCCAACTGTGTGAATTTCTACACGAATGACATTGTTGTACCAGACACTATTAAATATTAATCCTTTTGGGATTACAAAATACAAAGCATTCAGTGGCATCAAAGATTAAGCCTAAAATTATACTGAGTGTTTATCCCCGACTTCTACATGCCAGCTTGTGAGGGCCTGTCATGAAACGAGGTAAGTAAATCATGACCTACCTTCCGATACTAGTTTGGTGAGTACAAATATCAAATAGTTATTGAAGTCTGGAAATTTATTGAGCTCCTCCAATTTCTACAGAATAAAAGAAAGATTGATTAGTTGATCAAGTTCTCAGAAAGCTGTTGACCCTCATCTTAATCTATTAGTATTACTGGTGCCAAATTACCAAAGCCTAGAACAAAAGTAATAATCCATATAATGGACATACTCAGCAACAAATCAGCCTATCTATAACTACATAGTATGTTTCCGGGCTTCAATCAGACGCATTGTTGGCAACAATTGGAATAAATTTAGACACATTTTTGAACAGACTTCGTAAAAAAGGTTTACAAGCACAACAACAGCTATCATCATCATGATGGTACCTTAATAGACTTTGTTAGATAACCTTGTGAGATGAAATAGATCAATAATGATCATTTGCCATCCACTGAGGTTCACCTTTAAATCTTTAACAACTCAGTGATTCATAATCGTAAAGGCGAGCAATTACTCTGATGGGAGGTGATAATTTGAGAATCATGCTTAACCAAGACACGTCCTGTCAGCCTCATAGACTGGCTGATCCGACAGAATGTCACAGAACATCAGCAGGATGATTTAGTTCCGTATCATACAGCAAGTCACTGGCAGACAATATCAGAGTGTGAGAGAATTCCAACAATCAAACATAGCGATGATAGTATAAATCTAATTCTGATGATGATGGGCCATCTATGTATGTAATCAGTTGTATATAGCTTGTATGATAATGATGCTGTCAGCCAGAAAATCATCATCTATTGACTGATAGTGATATTGGAGCAGGGTAAGCTGTGATGTGAAGCAATGAGTGATCCTTCTGTTCCTGTGAGAAGTAACCCCAAATGAAGGCTAACAGAGAACACCGTGATTGACCAACCAAGGGCAACTGGTACTTATGAGTGATCAAGAATAATCAAATGAAACCAAGATGCTAGAAACTCCTTGTTCAAACCAAGGAGTACTTGTAACAGTTGCTCCTTTTTTGTTCAAACCAACCATTCATTCCATTTTTAAACTAGGTAGGTAGTGAAGAAGAAAGTTAGTTGAGCCGGCGTTTTATGTTCTCAATTATCTTAGTGAAATCCACAATGAAATTGTATTATGTTGGACAAGAACACTCTTTCAGACCCACCTGTTGAACTTCTCTTTGCACATTTGTGTCAGGTGATTGTGACTCCTTGAGCAAGGCAATTATCTGTCGGAGCCCATCTTCTTTCGGGACCCACATTGAAGTAGCCATTGTACTTTGGTTGGGAGATCACACGTGAGTTCAAGAGATCCAATATGGCTGCCCCCTTGAAAAAAGTTTTTGCAACTTGTTTCTTCTATATTTCAGTTGTTTTCTGGGGAACATATGGCATATTAATGATTGCATTGCAACTGGTAGTATCTCCACTGAAGATAATTAGCAAAGAAGACCACACCAATTTACCAAACAGTGCTAAAGATTCCAGTTTAGGAGTGCATTGCCAGCTTGTGTGTGATACTCATGATCATGTAAGTGCCACGCCCCCTTAAAATTTTGTGATGTATGTAGACGCCAGTTCTAACCAGTTGTATGAGCAATTACACATTGGGAATAATACTCCATTGCATCATTTCTTGCTTGAGTGTATCTTGACAAGCAGTGCTAGTCAAGCTTATTTTTGATCTGGCTTCGATTCTGCACTGTAACTCTTTTATCTCCAACTCTGTGATATCTTGGAGTTGTTCTAACATGACTAGAGAATGTACAACTCTACTTACTTGCTACTTGAAGGTTGATCGCTTCTTCTGGTTGAAGGTTCCAGCGATGTGCCAATCTCTTATGTCAGTATACGTTCCGGGTCATCAACTGTTTTAGGTCTTCGCCATATGTTGGAACCTTAACCTGCCACTGGTGGACCTACAAGTAGTGAGCAATCACAAGACTAATTATTCCACAGCTTAGCAGTGGATACAAAGAAGCTCTTTTTATGAACATCGTTATTACAGTGAGTTAGTAGGTACTGCTGTTCGTGCCTTCTGGTACTGCTCTGATGAGGATGAGGCTGGATGTGATCAGTCATGTTGACAGCTACCTCGTTGAAATGGATGGCACGAAACAAACCAAGATGTCTCCAGCTTCTTCTGCTGTCTAGAGTCTGCCAGGTCAGGTGGTCGATGAGCTGCGTTGTGCTAGTTCTGTGATCAGTTCTAGGAATGTTGAAGACTGTTCTTGCAGCTCGCCTCTGGACAGCCTCCAGTTTAGTTGCCTGAGTTTGTGTGAGGCTGCCGTCCCAGACTGTAGATGAATATTCTAGGATAGGTCTCACCAGGGTTGTATAGGCTTTGTCACGTAGTTTTGGTAGGGTGGGAGGGATAGTTCGCCGGATGTAACCCAATCTACTAGAGGCTTTGTTTGAGATGTAGGTAGTATTTTCATTTGATCTCAGAGAACTCTCTAGTTTCACTCCCAGGTACTTCACACCATTTGTTTTCGGAATACTGATGTTATTTAGCTCGTACTCATGTTGGGCCCCTTTAGTCCGTTTGCGAGAAAACTTGATATACTCGCATTCCAATGGGTTAAACTCCATCTTCCATTTAGTCTCCCTGGTATGAAGAGCTGCGAGATCATCCTGTAGTTGTTGCTGATTATCACTGGTGTTGTATATCACAGTATCATCAGCAAACAACCGGATCCTAGAGAGCACAGAATCAGGCAAATCATCGATATAAATGAGGAACAGTATCGGACCGATGACTGAACCTTGTGGTACACCAGATGTGACTGGACATGAGCTAGACTCAAAACCATCAACAGCAACTGTTTGTGAGCGACCTACTAAGAGACTCTGTACCCAGTTTCTGACTTGCCTGTTGACACCAATGTTGTCGGTTGGTTGGTTGGTTTATTTTGTCACAAACATTAGGTATGCTGCGAGATTGAGTGTTTATACTGTTACATGAGTAGGGAATACCAAAAAGAAACATAAACAAAATGAGTAAAGTAAAGTCTGACTTCTAGTGGATTAAAAAATATCTTGCAATATCAAAATCAAGTGTCTGAGGAATGAGTCTTTACACGAGTTTATACAGTAGCTTCATGTGATCGACCTTGTCGAAGGCTTTGCTGAAGTCAAGAAAGATTGCGTCAACCTCCTTTCCTTCATCAATTTTCCGGGAGATATCACACATCAGCTCTGTGAGCTGTGTTTCACAGCTCCTGTATTTGCGGAAACCATGCTGGTGATTGCAGAGTCGCTTGTTTTCCTCCAAGTGGCGGGTCATCTGACTAGTCACGATGTGTTCCATCACTTTGCAGGTAACACAAGTCATGCTAATTGGTCGATAGTTTGAAGGGAGGTATTTATCACCCTTCTTGTAAAGGGGAGTCACAGGGACTTTCTTCCAGTCTTCAGGGACGGTGGCATTGTCTAGTGATTTTTGGAATAGTGCAGCAAGAGGTTGAGAGAGAACGTTGGCAAGTTCCTTGAGTACACATGGACTGATATTGTCAGGTCCCACGGCTTTGTATGGGTTTAGCCTCTGAAGTTGTGCCCTGACGCCTTCGGCTGTAACTGTGATGGATAGCATATCACTTTCATCTGTGTGAGGTAGTGGTTCTTCGGTTGGTGTTGAGAAGACTGACTGGAACTGCCTGTTTAGTACTTCTGCTTTTTCTGTCGGTTTTGTCACCAGATGGTTACCTTCACGTAGGGTTCCGATACCACTGGTGTCGCCCCGCTTGTGTTTAAGATATGACCAGAATTTATTGCTCATATGATCTTGACTTCCATCATCTGTTAGAAGGTTTTCCACATATCGGTAGTGTTCATGCCGGAGTTGACGCACATAGATAGAGACTCATTTCGTCAGTCAGGTTGGTATTGTCCATATCGGTTGTTAGGTTATGTTGTGATGTCATCTTGTTCCAGTTGTTAAAGTTTGTCTGTTTTCGTCGATTTTTCATTAAAAAAGGAGTGAAAGTCAAACCAATGACCCCACAGAGAGATGGCCAGCCGCTTGGGTGTGACCTCCTTGCCTCTCTGTCTCCAAGGCACCAAAAAGAGTAAGGAGCAAGCCAATGCTCCCACAGAGTGGTGGCCAGCAGCTTTGGGTGTGACCTCCTCCCCACTCTGCCTCTTCTACAATGGACCGGTGGATGATGAGTGGGTAGTAACTCCTATTTTAAAGTCATATACAAAGTTATAGCTGTAACCCTCCCTGGTTGTGACACCTCAAAAAGTGTTTTTAAAATGATCAAATCAGGGAGAAAGGATTCTATTCCATTTCTCACTGGCTGCAAGGTTTACAATCACTACATATTGTGCTATTATAACATATTACACGTGGAGGATGTTCATCTACAGCATGACCAACCAGGAGTAAATTATACACAGAATGTAAAAGGCGCCTTTCTCCACAGGCTGCTATATAAAAGGTCTCCTGAAATCATCCAGCAATTTTGATTTTTGTGTCTTGTATTTACTCCATCATTGATGCATATATGAACTAAATTTTTGTGCAAGCTCTTGCTCAAAAACGCATCTCAATATTGATCTTTTGAAGGATCAGCAAAATCAGATCAAAATTTGCAAATAAAGTGATGTGTAGCCTTGAAAATGAAAAAAAAAAGGAAAAGCAATGTCTTGTTTTGTGCTATTACAAAAGTAACAATGGAGTTCATATTTAAACACATATCGCAATATCAAAATTTATTTTCAAACTGCAGAGAGGCCTAGGCCTGTAACAGTCGCAGCTCAATGTTGTTTGATTGTCAGTCAGCGTAACCAGGGAGAGTGGTCCCTGGTGTAACACAAAGAAAGGTTCACATTCAGGAATAACTGAATAAATTGTTGCTGCTTAAAAGTTGAAATGATTGTAATTAAATATTGCACAACTTTAATTAGTGTACTAATTTGATGAGCTATGATTTGTAGAAGTTAACTATAAAATATGTGGCTAATGGAGAGAAGGGAAAGCCACTGATGCTGTGTGTACACGGGTTCCCTGAATGCTGGTACTCATGGAGACATCAACTTAAAGAGTTCTCCGATAAATACTGGTAAGTCAGCTGGTAAGGCCTAGTGACATGAGTCCGCATGTTTATATTTCAATACCTGAAAAACTTCTATATGGATGATTCAAAATTGATAACACCAAATAAGAGTAATAACAGTTTTGCTATATATCAGGGTTGTGGCGATCGATCTACCCGGATTCGGAGGGAGTGATAAGCCAGAGGACGTGAACTTTTACAAAATCTCGAACCTTGTTGGCCTCTTTCCTCAGATCATACATGGCCTGGGTAAGTCAAGGTCCTGGCTCCTGGATATTTACCTCGATCAGGCCTCCGGGGTTCGCTCCTGCTCCGGGGTTCGCTCCTGCTCCGGGGTTCGCTCCTGCTCCGGGGTTCGCTCCTGCTCCGGGGTTCGCTCCTGCTCGAAAACAATCCATCAATCACTGTAATTCTTGTAATAGTGTGAATCGAAGAATTGAAACACATTACACTCTGTACCACCATACTTAGACCAAATTATGTCCATTTGTCTGCATTTGGAGTTGCTCCCTCCCACTGGTCACGCCGCAGGCCAGTGGGAGGGAACAACCAGAACGCAGGTAATTGGGTTAAACTTGATCTACACTTTACCTATTAGAGTAGACTGAGTGGCCCTATCACTGAAAACCCAGCCCTGTCTAGCCTAAGTGATCAGACGGCTGCAAGTGCTTGTTAGTGGCATTACATTTTCAAACATTCATTTTACTGGTCAATTTTATTCAGGATATTGGTAAAAATATTAACTGATTGATGACTTATCGAGGCTTGCCTTGTATAATACTTTCTAATACAATGATGTATTTTTCATAACTCCATTATAGCCTTCGAGCGTGTAGAAAGATTTCTGTATGTTAATCCAAACTTATACTTGGTAAAGGATATAATAAGGCCACCATTGTGGCCCATGATGGAGGCGGTGTTATTATGTGGCAGTTTATATCAGTTTATCCGGAGATGTGTGATAAGGTTGTCATCATGAATGGCCCTAATGGTAGAGGATATATAAAATCTCTCAAGTCATTCAACTTTAAACAATACTGTTACTCATGGTCAGTATAGCTCTATATTATATAACTGTTACTCATGGTCAGTATAGCTCTATATTATATAACTGTTACTCATGGTCAGTATAGCTCTATATTATATAACTGTTACTCATGGTCAGTATAGCTCTATATTATTATAGAGGCCATAAAACCCTTTTGGTATTTTTGCGACCAAATATATTTTCCAACATGAAATCTCTTCCCTCCAGCCTCTCTGTTCTGTCAGGCTTATGATTTATGTACTCAATGAAGCAGAGATAAACAATATAGCTGACATATATCCTCTTTATGTTCAATTGGATTTTGTCGACAACCGGCTCCTTTGAATTGAAGAAGAATGTGTAAGCTAGGGTAGATCTTCAACTATAGGCCTAGTGTTAAGCTAGTCATACACACTGTATGCTTACCACAGTATCAGATATACAGAATGTATTTACATTATCTAGGTATATATTCTTCTATCAGCTTCCCTGGCTACCCGAGATATCACTGGCGCTGGGTAATCTGAGTTTTGTTGATGATTTACTGGTTTCTGGAAAAATGAAACTTACCAATCAGAATATGATATCAGAAGATGACATTAAAGTGTATAAACATTATCTACATACGTGGGGTGAGTCATGTCTACAGTGTTACCATTAGGTAAATAATAGATAAACTTATCCTTACCATCAATCTGATACCTTCACCTGATTAGTTGAATGGTTGAATTGGAATAAGAGTGCGGGGGGGGGGGGGGGGGGACAAAGCATCGTTATCTCCCATCAAAAATGCCGAAAGCCTTATTATAATCCTCAGGAAACTAGATGTCATAACCAAACTTCATATGGGACATTGAGTGACAGTAGTGTGAATTATTTACTTATAGAAATATATCTCAACTCAAAGAACATTATACTAAAACTAGTGTGTGACATTTAACAATATTTTTGTTGCAGAGGCAAGGAGAGGTTTTGTTAATTTTTATCGAGCCAACAACATATTATCAGCGTTACAAAGCACTGAGAGGGGAACGGGTGGCGGGAGAGGAGTCCGCTCTCCTGTACTCTATATATGGGGTGTAGAAGATAAGGCTCTATCTATAGATGTGGCTAAAGCTTCGGCCGGTATATCCGACTTGGTGAGACTAGAGTTACTCCAGTCAGCTAGTCACTGGGTACAACAGGATCAACCCGAACAAGTCAATAAACTTATGAGACAGTTTCTCAGTTAGATTCCGACTGACCTGAGTCTGAACTAACCATCTAGTGTCAGGTCAAGGTCGGATCACGGTCAGGTCCACTAATCATTAACAATACATGGGTGATATGGTTTATTAGTGCATTATGATAAACCACATGAAATCAATCAGCTATCAGGTGATTTTTGCTAGTCAGACATTTCCCGATTCTTTATTTTTCTTATAAAACTATTTGGATTATATGTTTATTCTCACAGTTTTACATCAGCGCGTGCTACTTAGATTTTCTTCTGTCTATAATTAGAATTTTTATGCAAAAATCATGATTGCTCCTCATATTCCTGATCAAAGAGGAGAAGTTCGTATACTATTTGTCTGAGACACTATGATCACAATAATAAATGCCCTTGTCACAACAGGTGTCTCCGTAGATCTTTTCATGAAAAGCTATCGATACAAGAAAACTCCAGTGTTATGTTTCACTGTTGGACGGACAAGCTTCATTCTTCATCTTCGCTTTTGTTGGTGGATATCACAGAGTCAAAGCCAGTGTTGTATTCATAGGTAGGGCCAGGGGGCCATGGCCCTACCACTTTTTCAGGGGGTCAATTTTGAAAATACCACTTAAGTTGCTATGCGTGCTATAAATAAACTCTATTTACGTTTATCAATATCAGGTGCTCAGGGTGGCCACTTGTGTTATATGTAGGGATTATGAAGCGATAGCACTGATAATGGCAAATTTCAGCTTTTTATGAGGTTTAGAGTTCATCAACACATCTATATAACAAATACATGTGAGCTATCCTTCAGCGCCATGGCCCGCCCTAAAACATACCTTGGGCCAAACTTGAAGTTATACTGTTATGTCCTCTTTTCGATTCTTATTCTCAATCATAGTAGGGATAAGATGATGTCCCTCCCTGTGACACTAAGGTTCCTACAGCCAACTTCTTTGTCAATTTTTTCCTCAAGAAAGGCTGGAATGCCTCTGATTTTTGAAATTTTCCTGGGGAGACCCACCATACCCCCCTAGCAGGAAGGCGCGAGAGCGCCTCTCCCGCACCCACCCCGCTTGGCCCTACCACTTCAAAACCCATGGATACAGCCTTGGACGCAAAGCACAAGATATAACCTGACATCGGCTGTCTATCAGAATCCGGCATTCAACTGTTTGGAATTTACACAGCGTCGACACTTGAGAAGAAGTTAGGGGAAGTTAGGGGAACGGAATTATTCCTTATGACATGACAGATTTTTGTTTATATAATTAGCAGTTTTTTAAATCTGCTCTGTCATTGAAAGGGTTCTCAAAGATCTAATGCCGTTGTCTGAGTTGGGTACACTATCCCTTCTGTTAAGTTTCAGCCACTTGCTGATGATTCTACCCTTAGAAGGTTTATGTCTGTGTAATTAAGCCTGTCCAATGTTATATTAAATATTTAACCCGTAGCCTGCCTCACTCCAGATCATAGCATTCCAGTGCATACTATATCAAGACGTGATGCGGGCAAAACGTCAACGTCCTAATTGATCGCAAAACGAAAGGAAGATGATTACGTTTTACAAGTAATGGGAGGGATGTGTTTATCTTATTATTGTTCGATTTATTATTAAAAGTCATAACATAACCACAACACTGCTGAAAGCTCTAAATACTATTAAGAAGAAGGACTACTCGTAAATTAGCCATTCACCATTCTGTTGGGTCGTTTATATTATCAGATATGTCGTCGATAGCCTGTCAGTTACATTAATATAAATAGCCCCCTTACCGGAGAGCTTGAGTTCATTGATATCACTTAGAACTCAGGCAACGCATTTATTTACTTCCATGCATCATGACTAAAGATAAAGAATGAATGAAGCGTTACATTGCTTGAACTTTGCTCCCATTGAACCAGTTAGACTGCAGCATACAGGAGTAGCACACAGAGTCAGGAGTACTCCTGGTATAGAGCAGAATGGCATTCAATGCTAAAGTCCTGTCTGGTGTGGCATTTTTCATTTTTTCTGTGACATTATGGGGAGTTAAAGGTTGCTTCATCCTCCTTTTGGGTCTAATTAAATCACCTAGAGCGTTTTTCAAGAAGAATGATAACAGCACTCTGCCTGAGGTAGCTAAAGACCCGGCTCTGGGAAAACATGATCATGTTATCCTCAAATCATCTCAGGTATAGTATACACTGAGACTCTGCATCATACAACCCACTCGTCCCTGACGGAATAATACAACATCCTAAATCCTAATACATCATATCAATATGTTGTGGTTCTGAGTAGTTTTCACTAAGTATGACTTTCTAATGATCCTCTAGCTTCGGCAGACTGGTTAAGTCCCATCTTCAACGCTCTCAATGTTAGAAATACTTATGTGTCAGCCTAGTCTGAACCCCCCAGACTTTTGCCCCTCGCCTGACGGCCCGATGTTCTTCTATCATGTTGTACTGGATCTTTTGTCACCATATACTTGCTTATTGTTGCTGGCGCTTAGAAGTTTCAGCTCTGCTTATCATAATACAGAAGCTGATTAGCTGATATATTTTGTAATTCTGGCAGCAGGCTGTTAATCATACATTAGCGACAGTATGTTATTAGTAAGATTTCTACTGTTTAATTGTAGAATCTTAAAATAAAATATGTGGCTAATGGAGAGAAGGGAAAGCCACTGATGCTGTGTGTACACGGGTTCCCTGAATGCTGGTACTCATGGAGACATCAACTTAAAGAGTTCTCCGATAAATACTGGTAAGTCAGCTGCGGGCTCATAGTTGATACTAATGTGCTGTGGTGTGTTACATCACTAACCTTGGTTTTTGTAGATGGAGGTTAGCTAATCAAGGAGTAAAACCTTGAGCCAATGTAGCTCATATCTGTTAGCAGAGCTAACTTGTACAAATCGTAGATATTTTGTGTGTCATGAGACTGTAACTCATCGACCAGCAACCCCAGGGGCTGTAAAAAGCACCAATTCAGATGCCAAATGGGTATCCGGCGTGTGCCAAACAGGCATTCGATTGGCACTTTTGCAACCACGCTCAGCATCAGGGTGACAAACCCATCAAGCAGCAAGATGGGCTTTTATTTCAACAACAGTCTGTTGCCAAAAAGCGATTCTGATGGGTATTTGACAGAAAATGTAACATTTGCTAAATACTCATTGAGATGAGGTTTTTGTTGTTATAGTTCAGTTTGCTGTCCAATACCGGTCTGGATGGGTTTGTAGTATAGATGGATGCTACTGCAAAGGCATCCGGCTGAGACATTTGTAAATAGATAGGTTTGTGACGGTAATACTTTGAGATAGATACAGGGCAAGATGGTTGGCCAGTTAGCACTGCTGCATCTGCATTTTACATAGATATGTGGCAGATTGCCATTCACCAGACACGTTGTTAGCACAACACCAGGCTATTAGTTGAAATTGTAATTTATACACTTTTATAATATAGGGTAGTAATTTTATACACTTTTATTATACAGGGTAGTTGCTATCGATCTACCAGGATATGGAGATAGTGATAAACCTGAAGGGAAGGAGCCGTATCTGGTCGAGAATCTTACAAGATATATATCTGAGATAATCACTGAATTAGGTCAGTATCTCATCTCATACCAAAACAGTACTATAAATGTATATATCTGTGTATCTATCTACCCCTGTGTATCTAATCTTGTGTACCTACCCGGTGTATCTACCCCTGTGTACCTACCCGGGTGTATCTACCCCTGTGTACCTATCCGGGTGTATCTACCCCTGTGTATCTACCCCTGTCTACCTACCCGGGTGTATCTGCACAATGCACTCTTAGAGGGAGCTCATTGATCTGCACCAGTATATCTCCCCATACTAATATCATCTATCCTGTATGTATCCTGTATCCAGATTCAGATGCATGTGATTGAATTATAAAATGGAGAGGGGTGAGATCTAGCAAATATTCAAGGGCTGCAGTAGGAGTTGTCTTAAAAGAGTTTGAAAATGTTAATGCTGCCAGTCGGTTGAATCGAGATATGTATTTTTGATTACTTTCTGATGAGAAAACCTTTCACCATACAATAACTTTAATAATTGCACTGTTAATCCTACTTAAGTATTTAGGATGAACCCCCCATTTATTCGGGTTATGCGCTTGCATTGTAGACTTGGCTTGAGTTCTATGGGTCCCTGAGACCTGAACTCAGGTTGATCCGAGTTACCTTGGCCAGCCCCTTCTCAAAGACAAGACAAGGCCTAATATATTTCTTTGAATTCGTTATAATGGCAAAAGAAACGACTGAGATGCGAATTCATCATGTAACTTTGGAGTCTGTTTAAATTCTGTGAAGATGATTATAATTAAAATAAGTAAAAACAACAACTTATGTAAGCGGTAGGCTCCCTCCCCTCCCATTTTCATGAGAATAACAAATAGCCAAGGTTGATGGTACTTTTCACTATGTAGGTCTAATGTTTTTCTTCGAATAATGACAAAAAAGCATGGTTAATGGCACTTTTTTTATAGTAGGCCTATTGTATTTCTTCGAATTTGATATAATGTCAATTGACACCAATGAGATGCAAATTCATCGTGTATTTTTGGGGTCTGTTTGATCTCTTTGGAGACGATTATGATTAAAATGAGTAAGAAAAACAACTTATGAAAGTGGTAGGGTCCCCTCCCTGCATGTTAATTTTACAAGTTATTTTCTATAGAATAAATGTGTTTTGGGCTTTTGGTTTTTATGACTGAATGACCGGCAAAAATAAAAAAACATGCTGCACCGCCCCCCCCCCCTCCATATGATTACAACTCAGAGAATGATTTAACCGCACTCAGAGACAAGAACTTCTGGCGTAATTGCTGAATGGTGATGGCAACTCATAAAGTTTGTAGTTGATAGCTTCATATCCCTGTCACAGCCTTTGTTTTATCTCAGAAGCCTCACTTTTATATTGATACTTATTTATGTATGTATATTCAGTGAAGTAGAGAAGTCTATGACTTCTCTATTAACATTCTCAGTTGATGATAGTCGGGAGTTTGTCCAATGAACTAAACCTTTAGTTCATTGGTTTGTCCCAAACTCCCTGATGATAGACAGGGTTCCTGGGCTGCTGAATGCATTATTCGGAGTTACCTTCTCATTTGTTGATATAAATATAATCCCAAACATTACAGACGGGGTCATAGATTAGGTCGTCTCAGCCTATAATACATGTATAATCATAATCAGCCTGATAATATTATCACAGATTATATTAAGTATTCAGTTACACCAATGAACTAAACTAGGTTTAGTTCATTGGTTACACAGTGGAGCTGATTAGGACTATATATTAAGTCTATGAGTGTGACCTATACTGTGACCTATAGTGTGCGAAATAGGGTAGATCAGATCCTAGAACAAGTTTAATCCAATTGCCTGCATTCCTGTTGCTCCATACTACTGCGGCGTGACCAGTGGATCGGGAGCGACTTGAATGCAGGCAAATGGACCAAACTAATCAGATCCATACCGTGCATATTTTGCAGTTATACTGTGACGGCACTAAACCACTATGCCGCACACTGAGCGGTTACTAGGGTGAATTGACTAGACTTTTAATTGCACACCAGCATCTTTATTGCTCTCTCAAACAACACACACTAAACTGAGTAAAAACAATCTCTTATATAGTATTACCAAAAGGATGTGAAAATAGGATATCGTATGATATCAATTAAATTGCAAAAACTAGGTAATAGCAAAGTGATAATTAATTGGCTCACACTCATCAAGATGGCAAAGCGTAACACTGCACACCAGGACACAGCCCATAAGTTGGTCATTATTAATGTAATAAATGTCTATTATTTCTGCCACTGGAAGTTAATAAAAAATGTTTATTATTATGGCATTTCCAGTGACAGCCAGAACGGTCACTGTCATGACCTGATACATGACAGGTGATGGCTGTTACAATACCCTTGATGCATCCTACATCACCTGAAATAAGCACATGTCATTGCCAATTACCAAGTGTTATATCCCTGTCTTACGAGTATTTTCTGTCGCTGTCCCTCGCTAATTCCTTTCACCTGCTGTCTGCATCCCTTTGCTAATTAATATCCGGTTCCATCACACTTACACAAGTGTCCCAGCATCTGAGACGTTCAGTTTATTAAGCATACAATGTTGGCTATCTATATGTATGCATATCATGAAATTGTGTTCGTTTTCTAACAGGTTATGAGAAAGCTACGATGGTGGCTCACGACTGGGGAGGGGCTATTGTGTGGGCATTTGCTGTTCAGTACGCAGATTTATGTGAGAAGGTTGTTATTATGAATGCACCAAACAGAAAAGGCTTCCAAAAAGGATTCAGCTTCAAACAATACTGCAACTCATGGTCAGTACTCAAACCCCCCCCCCCCCCCGCATGCTGGTCCTAAATAGAATCTCAAAGTGCCCAAATTACAAATTACAGTGTTGTTCCTTGATAAGATGAGGCACGCAAAACTTGTTAAAGTACAAAAGTACTATGTTGCAAAAACCGGTTTTCTGCCAAAGATCACTGTTTGTGTCAAATAGGTTTCCAAAAGTTTACATCTGTGAAAGAGTAACTTCTCATAAGAAATGATACCAAGCTAAACCATACAAACCTTTAGTGTAAGAATAAAAAAACAAGACGCTGCCTCCTCTGGTCCATATCTTATTGACCACTTCTTACATCTCTGTAATGATGGTCATAGGGATTATTTAAATGTGTGACAAGCTGAAAAATGGTATGCATGCAAATATAATGGGAGAAACTCAATTTCAGAAAGGTTTCGTGTTAGGCAATCTATGTAATTAATTTGTCTGGGTAGAGACATGTGCGTCATATAATTCTCTTTTTCAGGTACATGTTTTTCTTCCAGCTTCCTTGCCTACCTGAGTTAATGTTAGGTGCGAACAACATGCAGATGCTCGATGCTGCTTTCCGAGGCACTGCTGATGGAGCCATGAGTGATATGGGAGTCAAGAATAAGAAGATGATGACAGAGGATGATGTTAAAGTATACAAGTACGCTCTCCACACATGGGGTATGTAGAGCACGGCACCTTATGTAGGACCTAATGTGAGACCTTTCAACACATGAAGTCTTTGTATACATTCTGATCTACTGATAAATTGATCTGTACAGCCACATCTGATTAATACACTTATTAGTGGTAGACAAAAGTCAAATTTAGCTGTCACCTTCTCTAGCCTTGTCACGCTGGCTGGTACGTCTCCCTCCGATGTTTTAGGTTCTTTATTTTGGCCATTAACTCTCCAGGCTCTCCTCGACATCAGATCAGATGTAAAATTTTGTGTTTGAGACTTTGATTTAGTGATTCAAATGATTTCTATGGGTTTGTCTTTTGTTCAGGAGCGAGGCAGTGTGCTGTCAATTATTACAGAGCTAATAACTTATTGAGAGCCGTGCTGAACCCTCCGCCAAGGTCAGCGCTGAGTGCAAAGCTGACTGCCCCGACTCTGCTTATATGGGGTACTGGAGATGCAGCGCTATCTATAGAGCTGGCTCGATACTCAGCAGAGATGTCGGACCTTATAACTGTCGAGTATGTGGAGAACTGCAGTCACTGGGTACAACAGGATAATCCTTCTGAAGTTAACAGACTCATGAGAAAATTTCTGTAATAAGTGAAGGTCATGATGTTTGTAATGTTGTTATCTTCTGTAAAACCCCATTCCCTTGTATAAACATCGAAAATGAAATGAGTTCAATCATTTCTAAGTGTGTAATATATGCACAAAGAATCCATTTCATGAAGAATATAATAATTACCAAATAAATACATTATTGGAAATATTTACAAGCGATTATTCATATTCTGCGTTAGCTTGACATGTTGTCTGGCCGCTGCAGTATGGAGTATTTTCATTTTGTTGCCTGATTCATGGGCTGTATGGTGAGAGAGAGAGAGTTCTCCTCATAAACACACAATATAACACCTATAATAGACATCTATATGGCAATAAAAAATTCTGATGACTAAGATCCTCATGTAAGACCAGAAAATCTTTCATGAGATCAGTATTATATTCCTAATAACCAAACTCACAGTAATGTATCCCTCTTGTTAATGGGGTGGATGTTGGAAAAATTTTGTTCCCGCGTGACAGAAAGATGATGATAGTTGTACCAAGGTGCGAGAACTGGATACACAAATTTTGTAATACCACAACGCCATCAGAGGGCACAAACATGTTCTCACTGGAAACAAAACAAAATTAGAACCCTGCAGTCCACAAATTTTACATAGCGCTACTTTGTTACCCATATCCAGCCATTTAAAAAAAAATATCATTGAAAAGCCTGAACCTTTCACTCTTCCCCTGGCCAATCTCCTCTACTAGACCGTGAGTCAATTTTTGTCCTGCGCTACCACTAACCTGCTGTTCGGCCTCCGAAATTCTCCCTCCCGTACACTGTACCGCCAGACCAAGGCACAAGATGCAGTAGCCTTCAGTGCACTACTACTCAGCATTATCTGACTCTCCTTGGATAGGAGTTAGATGCTGACTAGATATGAGCAGCTCATTACAGTTCCCTGTAATTCCTCGCTGGGGTAAGCAAGCACTAGTCTGTCTTGTAAGCGCCAACTTTTTGACAACCGCCTTGCTGATTATCTTCTCACTGTTCATGTGGGCACAACTTTTTAAATAGGTCATATGATGCAGTTGCTGGAAGTCCCATTGAGACCCAATATTTCTGGGAACTCCAGGTTCAAATTGCATCCCGGCATAATTTATAAATAGTGACACCATAATCATGTGATATTGCTATGTCTAGTGACAGTAAACATGGCGCTTGAAAAGCATCCGGTTTACATGAGACTTTTTTTCTTGGGTGTTACAGGATTTTGGGGCTCATGGATCCTCATTGGAACTCTCCTGAGATTTATCACAGGGCCTAGAAAGTTTCTCTTTGCTAAGAAATATCTGAAGTTACCAGCTTGTGCTCTTGACCCTGATCTGGGGTTGCATAAGTCAATTGAAATTACAACTGCCGATTGTGGGGTAAGTTACTTGGTGCCACGCCCCCGTCCCACTTATGACTGAAAGGGGCCCGGGGTAGGGGTATAGGCTGTCTAAATAGCTTTGTTAAATGGATTGACAGGAAGCAGGGTTTGTCAATGTCAACTAAAGCAATATAAATATTGAGGAAATATTTCCTCATCACAGCCAGTATTGTTTCATACCATAATAAGTAAATTTATATATTATTTCCTTTTTCCATTGCTTGGTTACTTTGGTAACCACATACTGAGATTTTCTTCCGTTTAGGTTTTTGTTTCTGCTTTAGCATGGGGGTTTGTGATACGTAGTTGAAAGCAATCGCAAGGTGGTTCAACTTAGCCCAGCTAAGATTTATATCCATCACTGAAATAAGGCTGAGTGTTCACAAATAATTACCAGATATATTATGTAGGATCTGTGCACAGTAGGTCTATCCGTAAGTCAGTGTCAGGGTGGTCTGTCTTCTCAGCCCCGTCGTATATCCGTCCAAGTATGTCATGCCTTATGTCCTAGGCTTGTGTAGATAATTACTTGAAAGCTAAGAATAGCTTTCGGTAATTAGAGGAGCGACTCAGGTCATTGTCAAAGTTGAGAGCTATGGTTTGTCTAATTACTTAATTACTGCCAATGGTGTGTAAACGTATCTCAGGGTTGAGTTGGTTAGTAGTCGATGTTGACCGGGACCTTATATAGCAGTTATTTTCACACCATAATGGTCAATAGAATACAATCCTGAGTTTTGTGTTCCAGTCACTTGTGTGCATTTGGCGCACCTTTATAGTGACATCTGATTTTATCATAGATATATATATATATTGCCAGTATTGCATATTTACAGGGTTAGTGCAGGTTAGTGTTAATAGCTCACATGGTTATTTTTGTCACTGCTACACAGACCATTTCGGGGGCTAAATCTGTGGAGTGTTTGAGGAATCGATTAATAGGGTATGTTAGTTAAGGAAGGTCAGTACAGCTGTCCACTTTGAGGCAGCACAGACCCCATCGAGACGCCACATCTCAAGCAATACTAGCAGTAGAGACCACATAAAACCTAGTTGATTGAATGGTGATGCAGAGGGTGGGTGTATCCAGTTACTGGTTACTTATTCCTGCTTTGAGTGACCTGGATTTTTGAATTTACTAATAAAATTATGAGAAGTTTTTTGACATAGAAATATTTGATGTTGAAGTAGGTTGGCTCAAAATAAGCATGGTCTACTGGCATATGTCAACATAAAGTTTGATTACGACTCGAGCTTTTGCAACTGCAGGATCACATAAAATCTGCATATTTAAGGGATCCTAAATAACAAATTTACTTCCTCAAGGTGCATTCTGGGTAAAATTGTAGAGTATCCTAGATTCACGCCTAGCAGTGGAGGACTTGTCTGTACTCTTAATAAATTAATTTGGAGACATTTCAGAGAATAGGGAAGTACATTCCCGGTAGCTAATTGAGGGTCTTAAACTTCAGTCACCAGCTTTGGTGCAATATGCTATATGGTATATATATTGGATTCTTATTTTCTCTTTTTTGCCTCTACACCCGACTCAGGCCAAACAATGTATCAATGTACAATGACAAAGCCATTAATAAATCCAAACCACCGATCAAAATAAAACATAACACATTTTTCGATGAATGGTTCCAACTTCCAACTCCAACAGAATATGATAGTTTTAATAACAATTCAGGAGCACTCAACCTTCTGTTTTATGTGATGTTTTTTTATGACATCCTACACCACAGTGCAATAGTGCACAGATACCAGGTTATACTGACTCCTCCCCCACTCACTGTTTAACCTCAATCCCGGGATATGTAGATATAAGATATACTTATGTTATGTAGAAGCTGAACATCAAGTATGTGACAAATGGAGATGAAGGAAAGCCTTTAATGCTCTTATTACACGGATTTCCTGAGACTTGGTATTCTTGGAGATTTCAGCTCAGAGAGTTTTCTGATCAGTACAGGTACAGATTATAGTCTATTATTACTCTCTCTTATTCCGGGGTTTGTTGAGACTGACCAACATTGCCAATGTGTCGACTCTGATGATTAGCTGTGCAGTGGGGTAGGGGGGGATAAGCGCCAATGACAGATTCTGAGGAAACCCCTCTTGGGCGTTGATACATTTTTTGTCAATTACTAGTATAATCTTAATTTAAATAGGCTAGCTATAATGACAAGTATATGGTTCTATGATATAATAGAATTCACTAGTCTGATGTATGATCTCAGTATGTCAAAAGGGAGTTGCCTTCACTTTATGTGGGAGTGGGCAACTCTAAGTAAAATAATGTATAAAATGCCATAATATTATCCATGATATTATGGTAACTCATAAACTTACTATAGTTTCACTTCGAGTTACTTAGTCTTACATCTGTTTTAATTTCAACCTCAGTGTCACCTGACTTCCTCCTCCACCCAATTGCTCCACTTAACAACAAACAAACATTAGGACTATTGATTGGGCACTAAGGGCTATCAGCTGTGTGCAGTTATTTCATTTTTTATTGCTTCACTTTTCTAGGGTCTAATATACAGCTGTTCTATTTAATGAGTTTGGTCGCCTGTGTTGGGAAGTGTATTTTTGTCTGTTGTTGCTGGCTGATGTTCTGGGCTTTGTACACCATACAGATTTGAGTAGAATGCATCTGTATATTTGTACACATAAAGAAAGATAGATTACATCGTTGATGTTATATTTTTAGAGTAGTCGCCATTGACACACGGGGATATGGAGACAGTGACAAACCAACCGGACTCGAACACTACGCACTGGAGAATCTGGTAGAAGACATACCGGCTCTAATCAAAGCATTAGGTAGGTACACCTGTAGGTAGGTAGGTACACCAATTTCGTTGTGTTTCAAAATTTGCTACCAAATATTCAATGGTAATTCTTCTTTTCACTGATGTAAAGGATAGCTTTATGTTCACTAGATGACCTTATGGAAACTACACTTTCTCAAATAACAAAGAAGACAAAATGAACTTCTCCATATATGCCTCATTTACATTTCATAAGACTGTACTAATGTTTGTAGGTTACAGCAGTGCTACTGTATTAGGACATGACTGGGGTGGTGCTATCACATGGTTGTTCGCTTCATACTACCCAGATATGTGCGATCAGGTTATCATCATGAACTGTCCTCATCCAATCGTACATCGACAACACATGACTAGCAGTTTCAAACAGTTTTTAGCTTCATGGTTAGTTCTACTCCTTGCATTTTACCACCATGTGATGTATTATTATGTATAAAATAACGATAATTGATAAATAATTTTGTGAGACTTTGTTATGTTATAAGAAATAATATGACAACTATATTTTCAGGTACATGTTTTATTTCCTGTTACCGTTTCTACCTGAGTTTGTTATGAGAGGTAACGATTTCTCGATGCTTGCTGCTACGCTCAGAGGAAAGAAGGGAGGCGTTAAAAATCGAGAAAACATGACTCCTCAGGATCTCGATGTCTTCAAATATGCTCTTAACTCTTGGGGTGAGATGAATAACTCATCATGTAATTAATAATATATATATATGTTTAGACCTCTCAGAAAAAATTATACAATTAGATGTAAAGCAATGCACTCGTTTTTGTCCAATCTGTATGAGCATGGCTGAGAATTGTTTAATCTCATCTAATCGGACTTAATGTAATATTTACGGTGTCATCATATGTGATATTTATGAATAAATTTGAATGACTCCACGTAGAAACCTGCTATAAAAGGACCATGGTAAAGTACAGTTACGGCTGCTCTTCACTCCTTATTCCGTACAGTTATATTTTCCTAACCATCTATCTTTGACAGAGGCGAGAAACGCAGCGCACAATTATATCCGAGCAAACTTTACATACAGCACTAGATTTGATCGTAAGAAGAGATCAGGCAGCAGCTCTACTCCACCCGTTATATCTGTTCCTATGCTTATCCTGTGGGGGACTGGTGATCTCTTTCTCACCAAACAGCTGGCCGAGTCATCAGCAAAATATGTCGCTGACTGTCGAGTCATCTTTATAGATGGTGCCAGTCACTGGGTACAACAAGATAGTCCTGAGCTAGTCAACCAACATATCAGAGATTTCCTAAACTCCAAATCATCATCCAGACTCTGAGTCACGACTTAAACCACACATAGACCCCCTAATGTCTCCCAACATATGCATACATGGCTGATACAGTACACACATATCTAACTACTTGGTCTCGGCAGGTGCTCCTTTGTCTGAGCCGGAGAAATTTTTAGTCACCTTTAATCTCTCCTATATTCGTGAATGCCTCACAATCTCTACTGTGGAATTTCAAGACATTTCAAATTAATAAAATTGGTCTAAACTTACTTGTTGTCAAAATGAGAAATGAAATAATAAAATCCCTCACAATTCAACATGGTTTAAGCTTTATCAAATTTTATCCAGCTATATTCAGGCAAATAAACTATCAAACTTTCTACTGCTCATGCCAATATTCATTCTGCACAAGTGTGGTTATTAGATTATACAAAAATACAGGTTAAACTGAGAGATGTATAAGTGTTACATTCTGGTCAGGCGGCGAAATAGTAGTTGACTTCTTGGCGAGGCCGCATTATCTGTGCAAGGTTGCTCTCTGTTTGCAGGCAGGACAGTAGTCGATGCACTGCAGTGGGATTCCAACCCACAACATTCAACATTTGCATGCTAAAGGAACGGCGCTCTAACCAACTGAGCCACCTCTTACTCATAGGCACAAAATAGTAATACAATTAAAAAAGAAAAAGTCTTTATTTTTAACACCATACCTGATGTAAGCTGGGCGAAACCTTATCCACACCTCAAACAGTGGGTTATGGTAGCCTTCCTCCATCATTTAGGTTAGATGGTTATTCTGATTCCATTGCTTATGTAATCTCAGTGCTTTACACAGTTATGTTCTCTTTGGTTGGTTTTAACACCTGAAAACTCGTTGGATTTATCAAAAGGGCGACAACACATACTTGCCAAGTCTCCCCATTTCTGCCCACTCCCTACTTTTTTTAATTCTCTCCAGATTTGAGAGAAAAAAGCCATACCACAAATTTTTAGTATTGATGCTGGACATTGACAAAGTAGGGCATGTAAGTCCCAGGGGCCATGTGTTGATGGTAAGTGTCAAAAGTGTATTTCATCTCAGTGTGATAATTTATTACTAGTGCGAAGTACACACATGAAATTATTTGGGATCAAATATTCACTTTTAGCCCTTCCCAGTGGTAAGAAACGCTCTGAGAGCATCAGCGACTGGAGCTCCATCCCGGACCCCATTAGGGGCTCACACCGCCCCAAAACCTTCGCACCCTCAAAGCACCGCGATGCGATATCACTGTAAATTGAAATCTCCCACTTTTGAATATAGATTACTTGGCAAGTATGCGACAACGTTATTTTTCATTCCAGATGATTCAACAAGTTCTAAGGCTGACAGGTGGGTTCGAGAGGCAGAGCTTGTATATCAACTAAGACCGTGTTTTTTCTTTGGTAAATGTCCTCCCATATGTTATAGATTTTTTTCTTGCTCGGCTGTATTGTTGTTTAATAGTAGTTTATGTTCAGCATGACGAGGTGAAAGCTTGGATGCAAACGTCAACCATCAACAACCTGTGATCGGATTCAGGAGGATCAATATAACATGGGATTTGGACACACTGAACTCCCTCTCATGGGTCAACATTTAGCACTATTTAATCAGGGAGTTTGGGACCCCCAAACTCCCCGATTTAATCCAAGGAGTAAAAACTTTTGAGAAATTATCCTCTCTCTCCCCGCTCACTGTCTCTAGTTGTGGAGCTAATTGTGTAGACTAGTATTTCAATGACATTTAAATGACCTTGGATATGAATCACAAAAAAATACAAATAAATTCACAGAGGAATTCTATCTCACTCCCTGTCCTTGGTAGAGTAGCTGTGTAGGCTTTTAGAAGAAATTAGCTGCTGTTGACTGTAAAAAACCTTCAACTGAATCCTTGCTTCAACCCAGATAGGTAAAGGTAAGTAGGTCAAATTATAACAGCAAGATCAGGAACCTACAATTCTTGTCTGTTTTTTTCTTGTCCCTACTACTCTACTGATGTTCTCTCCTATGTATGGTTAATTCCATTGTAGCCTGTCTTAACAAGCTTTATTCGGTGTTCCCCCTCCCACCAAACAAAGCTTGTTAAGACGGCTAATTCCACTGTAACTCTCACTGTTGAATTCTTATCAAATAATCAAATATATAGTGTTTGGTATAATGGTTGGGGGCTAACGTAACTGTAGCCTGCCACATCCTTATCATCACAGTTTTTCTCCAGGTCCCATTGCTAGGGAATGTTTGTAGGGATATATAATGTATGCTATGTAGACTTACTTGTATTGTCACCACCATGATGAGACCCAATTACCAGCGTGTGAGTGAATTTGACTTGGATGAGTCAATAGATAGGGAATAGTGTTTCCTATATCTAACACAAGTCCTCTGAACTTACTTAGATATATGGTCTAAGAATCTGGGTCACAGTGCTCCTATATCATGTATTACGATAGCGTAATACTTGTTAACTATGTTATATTATACTGATACCGTAATACATGTTAATTATGTTATATTATACTGATACCGTAATACTTGTTAATTATGTTATATTATACTGATACCGTAATACTTGTTAATTATGTTATATTATACTGGTCATAATAATTTAACTCTGATATTTTACTAGAATCTGCAGTACAAATAAGAAGCACCCTTTATTCGTTGAGTCACAGCCATTGAGAGACAGATCTGTTCATCTGAGAGAGAAGTCATTAGTTAGAGCTCAGCAATGAGTCAGACTCAGTACTCAGATGATGATGATGATGAGGAATGTGATGATTTTGATGCTGACTATGACTCGTACTACCAGGAGGATTGTTTCGATATGGATTCAGAGGGAGCCTGTGGAGATAATGGAGGACTCTCACATTACGCTGTCGACTTAGAGTCATTTGATTTTAAGCTTCTCAACACGGAAGATGTGGAACGGTTGCTTAATGAAGGTGTCGCTCAACTTCAATCACAACTTCAGGTGAATATATCAACACTGAACAACAGAGTTGAGTTTGGATTGTGATCTTGTTCTGAAGATTGAATATCAGGGAATTTGTTTCTCATGCAAAAAATACAAATAAAACAATTCCACAATAAAACGGAATTATAATTAGAAAATGACTATAAATAAGGGCTATATCATTGATACCTTCATCATCACCTAGATTGAGTGACTCCGGTCTTTTTATTCTAATCCGCATCTATCAGTATCAATAAGCTAATCTACCTAACTATCATATACCCCATCGTATATTGTTGTAGATATCACCATCTCTAGCCAAAGTTTTACTTCATCGACACGCCTGGTCAGCTGATGATATACAGAAGAGGTTGGTATAGTAGCCAAATAGTCATAGTAATATAGGCCTTCAGCTATAGCTAGGCCGCTGTATTTAGTGTTGTATATCATTTGAGTATTTTTACCGATATGTACAGTTTTGAACAAGTCCTACAATATCAATATCATATTCATATAATATACTCTGTGTTGTTTGTGGTTGAAATTCTTTATCAAAGATTAAAACCATGTTGGTATCCTCCAGATCTTCAACGTACTCTACATACAAAAAAATAATCCGTTCCTGTAATGTATCCATTGTGCTGATCATGGTAAAGGTTAATATAGTTTGTATCTTCAGTGAGTGTCTGTCCGTCTGTCTTTCTGTCAGCTTCATCTTCAAGTCAGGAAATGAATACTCTCATTATCATATACATATTTTATTTTTCAGATACAAAGCTAATTCAGATAAACTGCTGTGTGAATCACAACTTCTACCCACCTCTCCGCCTTTGGTATGTATTATACCCACCTCTCCCCCTTTGGTATGTATTCATTGATTGCTCCAGCTAAGAGGACAAACCCCCATTTTGTTGAGCCTGATTTCACTTGTTTCCTTTTTTCGGTGATGTGTAGTGAAAGTGTTGAAGAAAGCAAGAAGCAACCACTGTTCATATCAAATTATTCTCATAGCTATAAACAAAAGAAACAAATTTACTTGCATGAGGACATTATTGACTGATATAACCGATTTCCAAGCGCAAAAACTCCTGGTCTAGAAGGGTCTAGACCATGGGTAGGCAACCTTTTTATGAAAAAGGCCACATTTTACTGAGTTTCAACTCAAAAGGCCGCAGAATATCTGTCTTGCTCAAAGTTGGAACAGGAGTAACAATTTTGGCAATTCTTTTGGTTAAACCATAACAGATTTAGGCGTATACACTGCAAAATGTTTGAAGAATCATAAACTCAAAAGAGTTACTGGTTTATCTAATCTTCCGATGTTTTGTGGTACTTCTTATGATTTGATTGTGTACATGACTATATCCCTGTGTCTCGTGTGTGTGGCATAGGGCAGGGTGGGTGCGGGAGGGGTGCTGTAGCGACCTTCCGCAAGGGGGAAATTTTCGCAAATGCTTGTGAAATATGAGGCAATCTGGAACATTTCAACCAAAATACATCAACACTCTTGTAACATGTTGATACAAATCTGCTTTCCTTGTTCAAAATGACAGTTTTGCGAAAATAATAATTACTATAGTATTATAGATCTTTGTAATTTCAACATCTAGAGGCCACTGTTCTGAGTTAATTTGAAAATAAAGCACTTGAAAAGTAGTTTGCAACAGCATAGTTGTTATAGCTTTGGAAGCGAAGCTATATGCCTAAAACAGAATGGCCACCATACATGGAAAGTGTGATATCAGAGCGCTTTGTATACTTGGATATCTACAAAACAAAACGGGAATTAAAATTAATGCGTAAAAACTTTTACAGGCAAAATGCTACAATTAGGCCGCAAAATATTACCCATTAGGCCGCACTGGCAAAAAGGCCGCAGGTTGCCCACAGCTGGTCTAGACACTACAGTATGTTATCTCCCCTGTTATAGATTAAACTCAAAAACATCTTTACCTAGGCTACCTACGACCAAGACTGATTTGTGATGATTAATTGATGGTTTAAGTAACGCAGCCTGGTAACTGTCCTAGGCAAACCAGGTCTAGGTTTACTGTTATCCTGTTAGGGGATGATCATTTTGGTGTTAATCAGTAACAGTGGAGAAAACATACTCAAAACTCTGGGTTTTTCGCACTTTGAAATTGGTTATATCATTCAATCATGTCCTTGAGCGAGTAAACTTTATTGCTAATGGAACCCTCTGATATGAACATTGGTGTATGATGCATTAAGTTAACGTTATAGGTACAGCAGACTGAGGAATCTGATCCAATATGTGAGGTCTGTTTAAGTCCAGCTGCAAAGCTTGTCACAGCAAGATGTGGTCATAGATTCTGTGCAGATTGCTGGTCTCAGCATATAGAGACTCTAGTTCAGGAAGGTCGCTCCACAGGTAAGTCTCCTCCTGACATACTAAGAGGTAAGTCTCCTCCTGACATACTAAGAGGTAAGTCTCCTCCTGACATACTAAGAGGTAAGTCTCCTCCTGATATACTAAGAGGTAAGTCTCCTACTGACATGATCATAACTTTTTATTTATCTTGCACAGATTATTGTCAATCAAAATGTATACCTGTTTTATTTCAGAGTCTTGATACATCTTACTATTTACTACAAATGATTGGTGTTGTCAACAAATTGGACACTATTAGACAAATTGGACACAGATGGGTCATCATGGTCCTTCGCTAACTTGTATCAGGCAATCAGACACCCAAAGTTTTTTGGGTGTGATGTGAATGTATATAATGATAAATCATATATATGATCAGGTTGTGATGTCAGTATATGGGTGTTGATCTATAATTATAGATATAGAATGTATGGCTGTGGATTGTAATGTTATCTTACCCGAGGATATGGTGCTTGATTTGATCACTAAATCTCAGATCCGTGAGAGGTACCAGAGGTTTGCTTTCGAGGAGTATGTCAATGTAAGTGTTCTTCTATGTGTGAAGATTTCACTGCTCATTGTTTTTACCCTGCTGGTTTGTTGAATCGGAATTTTAGTATGAACCATTGGCTGTGAGTTTTGTTACCTGTTGTTGAGTTCCGTTTTAGATATTATTTTTTATTTTAGATGCATCCCAGTTTGAGGTTCTGTCCAGGGCCGGGATGCCTAGCTGTGGCTCACGCTAAGGCGAAGAAAGCTCGAAAAGTAGTCTGTAGCCACTGTAACTCTATATACTGGTGAGAATACTTATCTGTCTGTAGCCACTGTAACTCTATATACTGGTGAGAATACTTATCTGTCTGTAGCCACTGTAACTCTATATACTGGTGAGAATACTTATCTGTCTGTAGCCACTGTAACTCTATATACTGGTGAGAATACTTATCTGTCTGTAGCCACTGTAACTCTATATACTGGTGAGAATACTTATCTGTTTTTCTGTGTGTGATCATTATAACCAGGCAACTCGCTGACAAGCTTCATAGCCTATTTATCTTCAGTTTTTTAGACTAACATGATTCTTTTTTTAGTTTTAGATGTGGGATCGATTATCACGCTCCAACTTCATGTGAGATTATTAAGAAGTGGCTGACTAAGTGTATCGATGACTCAGAGACAGCTAATTATATCAGTGCCAACACAAAGGATGTATGTTAGGATAGACTAGATTACTGAGTGCTTCCTGCTAAGTTCCAGCAATCAGTGTGCGATTGTATCAATATCACTATGACTATGACTCTGTACACACAAAACCAGATGATTGATTTATCAGATATTAATCTCTTACTACAACTGTGCTGCTGTCATCACTTATTCTTCTGCTCTGCCTTATAAACTCAAAACTTGTTCTTATAGGAATAAATTCAAAAAATTGGAGTTGCTCACTCTTTGAACTCTTGCTTCTAGCTGAAACAACTCCAAATATTAGCCGTTATATTAAACAATGTAAGACAGTTTTGTTTATATATTGTGTTTTGTAGTGTCCTAGATGCCATGTATGTATAGAGAAAAATGGTGGATGTAATCACATGCAGTGCTTCAAGTGTAAATATGATTTCTGCTGGATGTGTCAGGGAGGTGAGTATATGCAGACTTAAGTCTTAGCTGTGACCCGGCTGTCTCATCTATTAAATCTGCCCCAGTTTCTGATCACCAGATTCTTTTCCCCCACCAGATTGCTCTCCACCTTAGTGATCTCAGGTGCTAAGTCATACACTTTATTATTTATTATCAATATGTTTCATTATGAAGTTTATAGTTCAACATTTGTGAAATACTCTCATGTGTCTAACTAACTATAGTGGAGCAATGGTACTGTTGGAAAATTGTCCAGGTAGGTAATTGTCGTGTCGTGGTAGGAGAACCGGGTGGAAATATCTATGACTACTCAACACTGTTATGTTAGACTTAATGAAGGATGATAATGAATTGTTATAATGTATATGGTTTAGATTGGAAGAGCCATTCAGGTGAATATTATGAATGCAGTAAATATAAGGAGAATCCTCAGATCGGTACACCTGACGCCACACATCAAGCTAGAGAAGCGTTACTTAAATATCTACACTACTTTACCAGGGTAAGTATTACTTAAATACCTACAATACTTTACTAGGGTAAGTATTACTTAATTATCTACACTACTTCACTAGGGTAACTATCACTTAAATACCTACACTACTTCACTAGGGTAATTATTACTTAATTATCTACACTACTTCACTAGGGTAAGTATTACTTAAATACCTACAATACTTCACTAGGGTAAGTATTACTTAAATACCTACACTACTTCACCAGGGTAAGTATTACTTAATCATCTACACTACTTCACTAGGGTAAGTATTACTTAATTATCTACACTACTTCACTAGGATAAGTATTACTTAAATACCTACACTACTTTACTAGGGTAAGTATTACTTAAATACCTACACTCCTTCACTAGGGTAAGTATTACTTAAATATCTACACTACTTCACTAGGGTAAGTATTACTTAAATATCTACACTACTTCACTAGGGTAAGTATTACTTAAATAACTAAACTACTTCACTAGGGTAAGTATTACTTAAATACCTACACTACTTCACCAGGGTAAGTATTACTTAATCATCTACACTACTTCACTAGGGTAAGTATTACTTAATTATCTACACTACTTCACTAGGATAAGTATTACTTAAATACCTACACTACTTTACTAGGGTAAGTATTACTTAAATACCTACACTCCTTCACTAGGGTAAGTATTACTTAAATATCTACACTACTTCACTAGGGTAAGTATTACTTAAATATCTACACTACTTCACCAGGGTAAGTATTACTTAAATACCTACACTACTTTACTAGGGTAAGTATTACTTAAATACCTACACTCCTTCACTAGGGTAAGTATTACTTAAATATCTACACTACTTCACTAGGGTAAGTATTACTTAAATATCTACACTACTTCACCAGGGTAAGTATTACTTAAATAACTAAACTACTTCACATTGATAAAGATCAGCATAATGCAGAGATAACTAACTGCCTTATTGGTGACTGGATAGAAGGCCAGGGGAGGTAAGGTAAGGTAAGGTTATGTAGACATAAACCAATCGAATTAATTAATTAATCGGCTGTAGAATAGAATACCCCTGTCAGGGTTACTCCCTAAAACTCTTTAAAATAATATTGCAATATGGCCCTTCTATCCTCTTCCAAAAGACGCTTTTTACTGAGCTAAAATTTGGGGTTGTCCTTGCTCCTCGCTCGTGTCGAAACCAGCAAACCACACCAAATTTATTTCCCAAACCATGTCCCCATTAGTTTTCTATGGTGCAGATCCTGAATCAATCAGTATGATCAATAGGTTTAGAGATTTTTCCTATGCTGCGTGTGTTACAAAGTACTGAGATGGAGAGTGGGCAACTCCAGAAGTAGGCTCAGATTTGTGGCCAGAAAATGGTCTATAAGTTGCTGCCATCAGTGATCCGGTAGGAAAAAAATATAACAAGCTTCACAAAGTTTTCATGTGAAGCTCTCCATCGACATCTTTAGTTAACAATGTGCGCTGTGATAAATTGGTTTACTTTGATTAACGGACGCAAAAGCAGTGCAGTTAATTTATTGACCTTCTGAATACAAAAATTAATATCAAAGAAACTTGATCTGAATTTAGTAAATCTTGAAGATGCTGAGAATTGATTTATTTGCCCCGCTGTACTTCTAAGGTATTACATTTCTCTATTTCTGTCGATATTTATAGTCACATGTGTCACTGTGAGACTGCTCATAATACGAATAGTCGATGCCATAAATAAAAAAGTGATGTTTGCTCGGTGTCTTCTTTCTACAATCAGATAAACCTGTTAGGGTATCAATGAATTCGCCCCTCAACTTGATCTCTTATAATTCTCACCAGCACTTCAGCGGCGTCCAAGCTTGAGGTTAATGCGTAATAAGGCCAATGTAGCATTGCATAGGAGTCACCATGACTAGATAGGAGTCACCATGACTAGATAGGAGTCACCATGACTAGATAGGAGTCACCATGACTAGATAGGAGTCACCATGACTAGATAAAGTTATTAGAAGATTTGTCCAGGCTTAGTTTAGTACGAGAGCCAGGAAATATCAAGAACCACCTTATAACTTATAGTCATCGAAAAACGATTGGTTTGTAGTGGCCTGAGCAATACAGTTACTATGTATTGCTACATACCATTTGACTTGTGTAGCTGGCTGATTACCAGCATGGGAAATGTTGGCCTAAGCATAAAATAATTGAAGCCTAAAATTTTTCCTGATCCTTTCCTTCTCAGTTTATGATAATGCCAAAGCTAAATATAAAATGAATTTGAATCACTCTTGGCAGTTTTCTAGAGTAAAACATTTCGACAGCATATTCATATGATGTGTGTTAGAATATAACGATATACAGTACGGTGAGGGAGGTAGGTTTGGGGGTCGGGGGAGGAAGGTGTTTATAAAAAAAATTATTTTGAAGCTTCTTTGTCCTACAGCGGGCATGTTTGTCTTGTGGTATATATATATATATATATATATATATTATATATTATATAATGTGTTGTTTCATATAGTGTATTTGATTATATTTCAGTGGGAGAATCACTCTAACAGTCTCAAACTAGAAGCTAAAGAGAAGAGAGATATACATTGTAAGATTGAGAGTAAAGTACTCGCCAGGCAGGGTACATGGATAGACTGGCAATACTTACTGGACGCTACAGAATTATTACAGAGATGTAGATACACTCTAAAGTATACTTACCCCTATGCCTACTATCTACATGATGATGACTGTCGCAAACATCTGGTCAGTGAGAACCATCACCTCTGATATCACCTCTGATGTCTGTCATGTCACGTCACACTGTCATATCTGTCATGTCACACTAACTTATTGGAACTGATACATTTTTGTTGCAAGTGTGATCAGCTCGAAAGGTTCCCTAAGTGCTTATATGATGGTATGAAGATCTACATCAGAAGTGTCGGGTACTAATCCCTTCCCTCCCCCTTCCCCGCCCTCCCTTATTATCATGTGATCGATCATGTGACCTCTTACATTGGACTGAACCACCTTCTCACTTTCGTTGTTTTGTTCACAGTTTGAATATCAGCAAGGAAAGTTAGAAGCTGAAGTTGAAAATTTGTCATGGAAAATCCAAAAAGCTGAGATCACAGATCGTGGGGTAAGTTTACTGGTAACTTACTGGTTTTTTTTAATCTTACATACTGAGGTTGTGTCACCCGGTCAGCAGAAAAACAAGCTTACATAGAGCTGGACAAAAAGAGCTCGCTCACTGACACAAGCTGGTGTTACACTGGTCAATTTGGAAATGATGAGCTTATTCTGATGTGAAAATTATGGTCATCACCAGAAACACGGATTGTTATACAAGAGTATGGGTGAACCATAAGATAGAATCTGGGCCAGCAGAGTATGATATGAGTGCGAGATTTCAGAACTCTGCACACTACGTAACATTCAATCATTATTCAGGAGATAATTCATCTGTTACAAACAACTGTTGAAATTATCAACAAAGTGAGCTTGCGCAACCAAGTGACTAAGTAGACAAAATTCTAAATATTTCAGCAGACAGGCTAGAAATGGATTTTTGTCTTTTAATATTTGTGATCTGAAAGATGCTCGAGTATTTCAGCTGTAAGTGAGTAGTATATTTGACAATAATTTTGTCAATCACAAAATACAACAAATTGTAGCTGTTAAATGTGAAAAAAGAAAGAAAATTGATGTTCAGAAATTAGTGCTTGTTTTTAGCATAAGTTCCTGTTTGCTTGATAGTACCCATGTGGTATATGATTATCATCTAAATTAAAATTCTCTGCTAACATTTTCACTCTCAACTTAACAAAATATGGCACTTTAATGTAGAGATAATTTCATTGAAATGGCGCTAATAATATTTCTTTCTGATTGACTGTGGCTGATTCGTACCACAAATCTTTGTTGTGCTCGTAAATGGGTTTTATAATTGATCAAATAAAATGATTGCGACGTAGCTTACTAGAATTAAAATAAAAAAAACACAAAATCTCTGCTTGCCATTTAAGAATTCTATTAAAAATAGGTTCCTATGTAGGAATCCTTCCAATAGGGTTGTCATTTATAAAAAAAATCCAGTGATGAAGAGAATTGTCGTCATACTAAGATATTATACACCACCCAATCATCTGATATCATATATTATATTACATATCCTTGTCATATGTTCCGTTGTATCTGGATTGTTTCTGGATTGTTGCTGAGGATTTAAGTGTCATCAGCTATTCAGACCTTCTGAGAGGATGCTTGATCCCTCAACAAAATACAAGCAGACTTTATTTTTATGTCGTTTCCCTGTTGGCATAAAGTAGCCTTTGTTCTAACTCTTATTTCTTCTCACTGTGTACACATGAATGCTGTTATGCAGTTTCCTACTCCCTCAGTCTACCTTTCACCTACTTTCCCACTTGATATCAATAGCCTATTGCTTGTTTTAAAGCTTTGTCGCCTCCTAATGTGTATTGTTTTACAGATACATTATTTAGTAGAATCAATATTATTGCTATAATTTATTGATGGATGTAATTTTATACCTTGAAGCTTGATGTTCAATGTCAAAGTCTCTAACATAGACTTGGTTTCTATTTCCCCAATGATGTGTCTGTAGGGTGGTGTCTCTCATACCTGAGCTAGATTCGTATTTTGGGTTCTAGGTTGCATCTCCATAGAACCAGTGACTCTACAATTAATATCAGTTGACACAGTTTATTTGATGTCTAAATGTTGAAAATCTGAATTTTAAATCTAAGTTCAAAGTAATTGAGGCAATTAAAACAATGCTTGCGTCAGAATTGTCGACAGTAAACTCTTGTCAATAGAGAATTAGAGTGTCATTTAAGTGGTTTTCAACTTATCGTCAAAGACTGTTAATCCTCTCAATGGCTTAGGAAATTGAATTTATTATAACCAGTTAGTCTATCAGTTGGGGCAAGGACTCTTTGGTTGAGGTCTTCGCCATAAAATCATTAACCTGTGTGCTGTTTGGTTCATATCGTCAAGATGAGAGATGTGTGCTGATTGGTCGTAAGATGAGGGATGTGTGCTGATTGGTCGTAAGATGAGAGATGTGTGCTGATTGGTCGTAAGATGAGAGATGTGTGCTGATTGGTTGTGAGAGATTAGTGCTGATTGGTCTTGTTATATTTCAGGACCTGGAGAACCAGATGGATGTTGGGGAGAAGATGAGACAAACTTTACTTAAAGACTTCCTACAATCATGACACCACCTCCCCCTGCTGTCATAGCCACTTCCGACACACCCAAACCTCACACAGCCAGCACTGACACACCCAAACCTCACACTACGGTTCGATCTGGCATGGCACACGCTTCACTTATTGGCCCTCCCTGAGAGACTTATAATATTTTATTATGGATGTTTGATTACTCAGTTGGTTTTATGCAAATATAACAACTTTTACTGTATTTTGTTGTTATGATTTCATTACTGAGATCCACTTGGGGATTTCGCTTTAGTGCAGTTTGTTTACAATCCTTGTATTTTATCCCAAAATATCCTGCTCATATTTTTATAATACAAAAGGCACATTAATTTTTCATATGGCACACATTTAATAATATAATCTATTGCGGAATACTGCGTTACATATTGATGCTTCACTTCATGCCCAGAACGACATGTTGAGGGTAGAACCAGGGAGTTAGATACAACCATTCCACCAGAATGAATTCAGATTCATTGGTCGTTGTTTAGTTGAAGGTAGTAAGGTTATGGACCATTGAGCTTGTATATCACACACTGAGCTCTCCATGTTTCACACTGAACTCTCCACATGACACATACAATCAATGTGACTGTTTGGGATAAAGCGGCTTCTCATCCACAATGCAAAGCAATTATGGGTAAAGAAAATCAAAATTTTGATCACAAGTTATTAGTTTCCGATCACATTTAATAATAGATAAAAAAATCCGTCGATAAAAAACCATTAGCTGAAAACAGTAATTTGTTACCAAAAAGGAGATCTGACTAGATAAATCATTGCATCATTGTATATTATATATTAATGCTGTAAAATCTCCAGCCAACAATCAAGATTCAATAGACACTTGTTGAAAAATCTTTTGTGTTAATTGACTTGATATGAAATTTCTCAATATTTCCAGCTTTCTCAATACATTAGATTAGATTTTCTTCTGAGTTTAAGGCAACATGTCTCTTCATGTATCAGATCTGTGCACATAAATAGCACAACTCAAAAATGTTTATTTGTTTAATGCTTGTATGTCAAGATATTCAAATGCTTCAGATGAAAATGTGAATGAAATATAAAAAAATAGATTCTATTGCATGTAATTTGGTCATAAAGAATATTTTTCCAGAAGAGCCTATAGGAGCACAGTCAATATTAAGATAAGATGGGCAATGTAGTAGTTAGCTTTCGGGCTATGTTCAGACATCTCGGTCTATTATTACACCTTATTTCATTAAGCTCACAATGTGTAAGTCGCGTTCCTCCTGTCAACAAGCACTGTAATTGGTGAGTGAGTTGGTAACCTGCAGCCTACAGTCTATCCTGATCTCAGCCTACCGTCTGTACTGTGTTCAGCCTACAGTCTGTACTGTGTTAAGCAATTCGCTCTTCAGATCACAAGTTCATGTCTATGCTTCAGATTTATCTGCAAAACATACCTATGGATGTCATTGTGGTACTGTAGTCATTTCAAAATAAGAGAGAAAAGGTCATAGCTTTAGACTCTGAAATATGTGATCTGAGGAAAATTCAGAACCTTAAAGTTCGTAGTCAGTTAATATGAGCTTATATATATATCTGTGTGTACTCGGGTTCTATAAGGGGTGTAGGACTACATTAATATGAGCTTATATATATATATATATATCTGTGTGTACTCGGGTTCTATAAGGGGTGTAGGACTACATTAATATGAGCTTATATATATATCTGTGTGTACTCGGGTTCTATAAGGGGTGTAGGACTACATTAATATGAGCTTATATATATATCTGTGTGTACTCGGGTTCTATAAGGGGTGTAGGACTACATTAATATGAGCTTATATATATATCTGTGTGTACTCGGGTTCTATAAGGGGTGTAGGACTACATTAATATGAGCTTATATATATATCTGTGTGTACTCGGGTTCTATAAGGGGTGTAGGACTACATTAATATGAGCTTATATATATATCTGTGTGTACTCGGGTTCTATAAGGGGTGTAGGACTACATTAATATGAGCTTATATATATATATATATCTGTGTGTACTTGGGTTCTACATTAATACATACTACAGTAGATTATAAGGGATGGGATCACTGAGGCCTATAAAGAAGACATGATGACCTGATGATGACCTTGACTCACTTTTTCTCTTATTTTCAAGGCGTTTGAAGGCCATCATGTACTGTCTTCTTCTCTCGTTCATCATCGACTTATCACGGGCCGTCATAGAATTCACTAAATCTCTCGCCTCCCTCTCGTGCTCGTTCTGAAAAATACATCTCCATGTATGTATCTGTTTGTCTATCATGTTTTCATGGAGAACTTAGGTGCACTTTTAGGTACATGTTTAGATGCATGTTGAACTAATATTAATATTTGTGATGTGATGTGACTATATCATAATCTGTATATAGCAGCAGACAGGCGCATCTCGAGACAATCACAAGACCTTGAGAAGGTCCTAACATACTGTCACCTCATACACTACATGTACATGAACCACTAGGGGGGTAAGATTGTCTCTCACCAGGATTTTAGGACTGGTGAGTAGATGAGTAGATGATGTGTTAGTACCCTGTTGACCTCCAACCTTTCTTACCCCATCGAATGTAAACACTGAAGCCTTAGGTCTTCTACTCTTCTCCTCTGCTCTTATATTCAGATTATTCTCATAGTCTCTGGACACATTAACATCAGATGTGCGGCCTGATATCGGTGACTCCGCATCTCTCTACATTATATTCATATATATATATTTATATCACCTCAATTAATGTCAACTCAATATTTCATTACAAATAACAGGAGGGAGAGGGTTGAAGACGATTGATTTCTATATTGACACTTAAGAATCACTTCATCAAACAAATAATTTGATTCAATAGCGTAAAATTTGAAAGAATTAGAATTGTAGCACATCTTTTTCATACCTATTTGAGTTGTCAACAACATGAAATGGGAAAAAATTGTATTTAATCGAATTCATACTCAATTTAATCTATATGAGTTTAGATTATCTAGATTAAGCGCTCAAACTGTGCAGGAATAGCTGGTGGTAGCATTTCATTGTCAACCACTTTCTCTAGTGGTTGATAGTTGGTGGCTGATAATGAAATGCTACTACCAGCTATCCCTGAGAGAGAGAGGAGAGAGAGAGAGAGAGAGAGAGAGATACTAACATCAGGCAGTGTGTTGAAGGACGGACTGACTGAGACAAGCTTAGCTGGCCCCTCTATCACTTTGGGGGGTAATCTTAACTTCCGTACTTTTCCTGGTAGTTTAGCCCTCGAGTTGGCATGCGAGTAATACAAGGTGAAATTATTAACAACGATCGGCACTGCAACAGAGAATGACAAATTCATATCCAATCAAAATTCTGCTAAATAAATGTGTTTCTTTGAAACAGCTGATAAAATAAGATAACCCATCTGCTGGTATGCAGTGTAAACATGTTTGGTCAAAGCGGATGTTGCCCTTGGAGAGCTTCAGTTAGAGCCATTTGAAGGCAAAGTGTGTAGTAGTACCACGGCTCATTAAAAATTTATAACATTTTTTGTATGAAAGTGTGAGACGTGTCAAGCTGTGTGGTATAATTTCAGGTATAATATTCTGTTGATTGTAGCAGTAATGAATGAGACACTCTAACTAGCTCTAAAATACTGTTATAGAAATGTTTTGCTTTATCACTATATTATTGTAATCTGGCTGAAGACTGCATTTTTCCATATGGACAGCACAAATAAATTTTGATATGATACTTACCTGTAAATGCTATAACAAGGACACCTCCAATCACACTGAGGCACCCGAACATATACCCCACACTGGTGTTAGGAACTCGGTCTCCATATCCTACTGTCGTCATGGTAACCAACGCCCACCAAATACCAATAGGTATGGAAGTGAAATTGGTTGGTTCAGCAAAATGTATGATACTGGCAAAAACCATAACGCCGCTCATAAGGAATACTACCATGAGTAGTAATTCCTTTGTGCTAACCTGAAAATAATATAGAGCATTTATATGCATTTCTTTGGTCATGTATGTTTAATAACAGCTGTCAGCAGAGTAGAACTATAACCGATTCTGATCATGTTGTCCCAATTAAAGTATTAACCATGCAATGAGGAGTAAGACGAGTGAATCCATCAGCAATAGGCTATCAATTAAACGGAAGATATGTTAGTCAGATGAGATAATTTAGCTCTCACAGGAAACAGGTTTATCGAAGGCGGACAGTTACACAATGGCCTGTGCTAGTGGAAAATCTGCTTGAGTATAAAACTTTACCTTGATTGTGTAGGCCAGCACTTTAAACGCTGAATAATGCTTCATCAGCTTAAAGATGCGCAGAACTCGAATCATTCTCAGGATTTTTGTCACTTTGAGGATATTTCCAGCAGTCATTGCGTCTTCTCCTAAGTTCCCCTGTTCCAGTATGATTGATATGATTTGTGGCACAATGCACACTATGTCAATAATATTGAGTAAAGATTTCATAAATCTGCACTTATCTGGAGCAAATATAATCCTGACGATTAGCTCGAGACAGAAGAATGCCATACAGCCCCAGTCTATATAAGACAGGTATATAACAGGGTCAGTAGCAGGATAAGGTCCTAGCTGATTAGCTGCAGAGCTGCCACAGCATATCTGTTTGGATGCTGCCGGGTAGTAGAGCTCGGGGTCCTCAGCTCTCGCTGTTGTTCCGTTCTCCAATTTATAAACTTGAAACCAGTAGTGAGATTCACAGATGAATGAGAGTATGGAGACTATAACTACGATGATAGACAGAAACATGAGAACCTACAATAGAGATATACTTATAATGTATTACAGACCTGACCCTGGTGACCATAAAGTTTATATGAATACCGTTGAGGGTTCAGATTCATGTCCTCCTCCATTTCTTTTTTTGTTTTTATGACAATTAGTTGATTATATTGTTATTGTAAGGAATCTAAAATAATAATGATGTCACAGTAACTTTGCTCAATTTTGCCTTCCATTGATATTCTAACTCAACTGAGTGTTATAGGGGCAAGGGAGTATCAAAATGGGGACCATAGAATGTAGCAGACATTGATATACCTTTGCTCCACGTGAATAGGAAGGATATTCTAAATTATTCCAGACGATTATTTGAAATCGTTTCAGCTTTGACAGCCTATCTAGATCCTTGCTCTCCACTTGTCCTCCTCCGAATGTTGTATCCAGGTTTGCTAAAGTCTCTCTGTGATCTAGAAACTTAGAGTAATCTCCCCAACAACATGCCTCTATTTCTGATTCATATATTCCCCAGAAATCAAGCTCCTAAAAATAAAGAAAAAAATACATTACACATGTTTTGTTGTCTGCTTTGGATCGTTTCTAGCATATGGTACGTCCTGCCCTTTATGGCGTTCGGGATGGCGATTGCACTCGTAGGCGGTCGTTAAGGGGGTAACGATCGCCATCCCGAATGCCATTTAGGGCTGGCTGTGGGATATGGTGAATTTGATACGTTTTTCCTACCATTAAGTCGTCAATTATATACCATTAGTTCTCGCCCTAGCGCACTGCATGTAGCATCAGGTCCTAAGTGCACTATGTGTGGCCTCAGGTCCCAAGCGCATTTCATGAAACGTCAAGTCATAAGTACACTAGATACATACCAGATAGTGACGTCAAATTTTAAATGTCCTAATTTGCATTTTTTTGCCCAATTATTGATTGAGTCAGAATTTCAGATAAGACACTCAGGCACAGAAAGAAAACCAACCTGATTTGGCAGGTCATATTTTGCAAACCAACCCAGTTCTGCTAGTCCTCCTAACGCCTAACACTGTACTCCTAACGCCTAACACTGTACTCCTAACGCATAACACTGTACTCCTAACGCCTAACACTGTACTCCTAAAGCCTAACACTGTACTCCTAAAGCCTAACACTGTACTCCTAGCGCCTAACACTGTACTCCTAACGCTGTACTCCTAACGCCTAGCACTGTACTCCTAACGCCTAACACTGTCCTCCTAACGCCTAACACTGTACTCCTAACGCCTAACACTGTACTCCTAACGCCTAACACTGTACTCCTAACGCCTAACACTGTACTCCTAACGCCTAACACTGTACTCCTTTATGGTTTACAAAAGTGCTAAAAACCTAAGGGTAATTCTTCTCTGGAATAAATTTGTAATATTATATCTGTATTTCACCGCATATTGATTCCTTGGATAAGAATTATGTAATCCCCTTGTATTGTATCGATACAAGATTTAGGTAGAGTTTTCCTCCCTGATTAAAAGGCAAGTTTAATATTATTAAATAGAGTAATTGAGTAATAAAAGTAAAACAAGGAATGAATTTTATCTTTGCTATTGTCATATCTGCAATCAAATTAAAGCTGTATGGTTTGGTTGTACGCAGAGTATAATAGTTTGACTAAACCAATCAAAACCATCGATAATGTTGATGTCATTCCAAACCATTCACGCTTCAAATGGCAGCGAAAGGAAATTAATATCCTATAAGAAAACAATGAGGCCTTCCTAACCAATCTTTATAACTATACAAGATTATTAGACACAATTATATGAATAGTAAGATACAGCATGTTTGTGGAATCCCAGCGGAGGAGGGGCTGTTTACAGCGGAGGGGCTGTTTACAGCGGAGGAGGAACTGTTTACAGCGGAGGGGCTGTTAGCGGCACGGTTGTTAGTGGTGACACAGGAGGGACTGCAAGTGATTGGGCTGCCAGCTGTTAGCAGAGGGGCTAAAAGTGTAGGAGCTGTTAGGACAGAGGTTGTAAGAGAAGGGAATTTCCTCCTTATCCGATAGGCGCCTCTGGTTACTGCAGTAACTCACCTTTTTCATAGCATTACCACAGACATTGTCAGCTATATGAAGTTCATCAGACCTGCAATTCACAAAACAAAAAATAATGAATTGTTGATATGCTGCGTTTGCAATTAAAATGACTATTCTCACAGAATACTGTAAAAACTAATATTCAATAAGAATATTTGGTATCTGGGTATGTATAACAGTTTTAGGACAGAGATTTATAGATAGAAGAGCGAAAATGGCGAAAGAAAACAGCAAACATACTAATTCACAGAAAACAAAATTGAGTAGCCAATGTGTTGGCTCTGTGATCAGAATGTGAAATAATCAGATATATAGATATAATATATCCATAGTTTCTTGTATGATAATCTTATAGTTGTATCAAAGCAGTAATCAGTAACCTAATTTTTTCAAACTTAATCGGGTTCTGTAATAAGAGGGAGCCGATGCATAACTCAGCTAGTTTATACCCCTTAAGAGTGTAATACACAGTCAGTACACGGGCAGGTAACCTAAGGATTAATAAGATTGTGGTGAACATCTATCTAGCTTCTAGGGAGAATGGATATTCTGCCTGCAGTTTTAGTATGGGCTTTAATTTCCTGTCAGTACTTGTGATTACAATGAGTAGGACAAAAGGTGAAGTAAAAATTAGAGCCAGCACATTGCTCCGTTTTACGATGTAAAAAGGTGATACACAAGAAAATAATATTACAAAAAAATTACTAATCCAGTATGATTTTCTTTGTAAGTGAGTGAGTATTTTATACAATCATGAGCGATAGGCTAGGATTGTTAACTCAAACTATGATAAGCAATAAACATGGGAGGTAGAATTTATTGGGTGAGGGCTTTTGATGTATAATAAAATACCATAGGATTTACTTGCTAAAATATATTACTAAAATATACTTAATAAAATTTGAGATCATGTTGATTATTCTCTGGTAAGATAACATATAAATGTTCCCCTTGCCATCACAGAATTGCCACGCCCTACTCAGTATCCTGCCTATTTTAGGGGCAGGTATGCTACGCCCCTCTCAGTATCCTGCCTATTTTAGGGGCAGGTAATGGCTGCTGTGCACAGCCAGCGTTAGTGTGACGCGTTGAGCAGCCTTACTTACTCAGCCTTACTCAGACTTATGTATATCTCCCTCCCACCGTATTATGGTTTTCCAAAATAAATCTTCTTCTTGACCTAATATTACACAAACTAATAGTATTAGAAGTCAGTGTGCCCAGGGAGCGTGCGGGGGGGAGGGTATCCCACCCTCACTGGTGTGCCTAACGGCTGCAGTACCAAACGGCGTGAGGTTCGGGGTATGAAACATCATTGACTTGTTTATGTATGTCTGGACAAGGCACGATTTAAAGTAAAAGTGTATAAGTTTAATTAAAATTTTCAACTCAGTTTGTATATATCTGTATATATCTGTCATCGATTTGTCATCGGGCTTACTGTTTGTTTGAGAAAAGGTGTGTAAAACAAGGAATAAAAATGATATCCATACATGGACTATAATATTATACATTATTAGAATTTTTGTGTCTTTGTGTGAGCTCGATTGTACAAGCATCAAACATATCTTAAATCACAAAAAACGCATCATCAGGTATCGCATAAGTTTTATAGTCTTGTCGTTTACCTGTAATATTCCAGAATGCTGAGAAATGCTTGTGGGTTTCTGTCAAAATAGTATTCATCCTCAACGGCATCATAGCTCTCATCTTTTTCCTTCAGTTTGGATAATATATATAGCCTAGTTCCTGGTATTTTTTCAAGTGTACTCCACAGGGTTTTATGACGTACACCCCCAACATTAATTGTCACCTTCTCTTGTCTGCTCACACCTTTAGTCATCCTGATCTGCATTTGCTGTTAAAGTTTCACATAAGATTTGGACATGAGAAGTTTTTAGTCAGAGGATTATTAGTAGTTGTTCGGCTCAGAGCTTGTCGTGTCACCGTACCATAGAATCCAGTATCTGATTATTAAGTGACCAAAAGACCCATCCTAATATTAGAAATGGGAGAACACTGAAATCCTGATCAAACTCCACATAAAAACTGGGCTGCCTCTGCTACACATCCAAATAATATAATAATACACAAGAAAAAAAATCAATATTAAACTCTGCAGGACACAATGATTAAATTTCAATAGCTCGACGACATCAGCTATCTTGTTGGGTTTGAAAGCTTTCATTAAACAAAATAATGAACACTTTCAAATAAAGCTTCATTGGGACAAAATCTAAATTAGACCTGCAGGGATCAGTCACCACTGAAAATGAGCTGAAAAGGCATCATTTATCTAATTGGTCCATATTTGTATGAAAATTAAAACTTACTTATCATTATATTGTGTGCAATGTATCCCCAAAAATAGATTTTGAATGGATGAATTGAGGCAATAAATATTATCCCATCAGCTGTTGACCATCTATCTCATACACCAAAATTATACACTGAATAGTTCATACAGAGCAGCTCTACATCATGATACAGAGTTTTGTGACGCCGCAGATCAAAACAGTCAGACAGACAGACAGAGTAACCGCGGACTGTATACACAGATTGCTGTTCATGTAATCATGCTCCGCTCAAATAAGTTCCTACAGCAAAAAATCTTATTTTATAAATGATAATTACAATGAAAGAATTCAATGCCATGTAGATCATATCTGTCCATCGTTTTCCCTGCAGTAGCAATAACAAAACACAAATAAAAATCCTGTCACCATTCTCACTTCATTTCAATATTGATTCTCACTTGAACTAACACGTCTGTAAACACACACTAAATATCAGCAATCCATATTCAGCAGATTGAATTAACTATTTCATCTAAAATAGAAACTCAAATGTAAACAGACTCTTGATCATATTATATATGTACAAGAACTCAGACCATGGCCGGCTCAGCAGAGACCGATTTGATTGAGTTATACTTTAAGGCCGACTGGTATCCTCCCGTTATTTGAGGGTACATGCAGCAGCACTGTCTCAAGTATTATTTCCATTTCGCCCTTTCATTATCTGTTTACTTCAGCTTAGGGTTCGTTCGGGCAGAACTTTGGATGAGAACTAAACACAAATTAACTGTAGCTCTCATCAATGTCTGACGAGGGGTAGAGTATGAGTTTGAGGGTGAATATTACTATGGATGAGATGAGTTAAAAATTTACATCATCACTACTTCTGTCAACAGATGGCATCAAACGCATGGTATCCCCTGTCCCATGACCACTCAGTTGGGTGAATCAACTAGATAAGAGTGAGTAAGGTAAATATCTCTTTTTACACAACGATCTCCCATATCTTCTCCTTTTCTGGAATGAGCATCACTCAATTTTTATGAACTCTTCACGTTCAGCCCAAGTTCAAATAGCTAAGCAAACTTGGCGGACATTATGTCTCTATAAGTAGAAAGATCCATTTTCACCAACAAATCTTACTACTGCAGGACGTCTAGTCATGCGCATCGATGGCACAATGCTTATTATCACATGCAGGGATAAGTGCAGCAAGAGCCTCAGAACATTACTCAGAAGAGATACAAGGGAAGCATGTCTGTGGTTGACGAAGTAGTGAATGATATAACAATAGATGACTGCTATGAGATGACCAGTGAGATCAATCCTGGTGAGTCAGCTAGTGGTCATGCCTGGGAAGCATTGTGGGACACTTTGCTATGTTACTCATACTAAGGAGTCTCTAACTCCTTGCTCATACTAAACACGATAATTTGTAGTATTTGAAGAAGTGCGACATTGAGACCAATATGCAGTTTAAATAAGTGTAGCCAGAGAATTTTTATGACAAACGCCGATGGTAGGAGCAAAGCATTCAATCCAGATTGCCTGCGCTCGTAGATAGTTGTGAAACATTAAATTAATTGTTAAATTGAATTTTTTTAATTGAGCGTTGCATGCTTTTAACCTAGACTGGACCAACAGGCTACCCTCCCGACGGCCGTCGTACGAAAAGATAGAGACTATTAGTTTAGTTTACTTTTAACCTATTGGAGATTGTTTGATGACACATCACGTGAATAGAATACTATACAGCATTTAAATCTTCAGAAAAGCTTTGCTTTTAACCTCCTGTTTGGAAGAAATCTTAGTCAGTTCAAGGAGGTAACTCCCTTGTCAGTTCAATCAAGTTAGACCCAGTTCCCTACATATGGATTTGCCACACTCTTCTATGAGGGGAGCTTGATTGAATCGACCAAGGAGTTCTTGAAATGACAAAAATTTTTCCTAGGGGTGATCTGCCTTTCAGCAGAGGGAGCAAACTCTATACGCGAGCAAACTGGGGCTTACTTGACTAAACAAAACTCCCAAATCAAACTGACAAAGGAGTCCAACTAATTAAGATTCCTTTAAAACCGGATAATTGCACTAAGGCTTTTCTGAAGATTGAAATGCTGTAAAGTATTATATTCATGTGAAATGTATAATCCCCAAATGGAATACAGCCTGTAGCACTTTAATAAAAATTTGACATTTGTTTTCAGTTACGCAGCTTGTGATATCCGTCATATTTACATGTTTATAGTCAGACTACAGGGTTCATTGCTTAAGCTCACACACTCTTGTGAGCTCATGGCACTCAAGTTTTCGATGAAGTTGCAACAAGGAGCCTAACTCCTTGGTTGCAACTAGTCACATAAAGCAGTATAAGCTATATTCAGTATTGCATTGCCAATCCTAACCAATGACCACATAGATTTTTATCTAGAAACGGATTGTCGGAGCGCACTGAAATTAATTCTGCAACAGCCAGGTGGAATTAACAACATTTATGAAAAACTTTATTCTTTTGGCTATAAAAAGACTGCAGCTAAACTTTCTCGGACCTCTTATGTCGACATCGCAGACAAACTTTTGGGGGAATCACAGCAGATAACTGGAGAGGTGAGAACTAAATATGATCATAGCTCTGAGGTATAAGTAACTGTGGAAATGGTTAGCATGTCTCAACTAAAACAATACTTCACACAAAACTCATGTTGACAGGAGTTTCCTTCTCATTTAACACTATCAGACAACTCCTTGGTAGATTCAGTACGCAATGATAAGTACCATGATAGTATTGATATTATCAATGTGCAGTTACCAGCAGACGAGGTCGGTATTCAGATTTGCCCATGTTACATTCTTGCTTTTTGTAGACCTTCCAAACTGAACAGAGTTTGGACGATGATGTAGATAGATCATTAGAGACTATTGCAGTAGATAAAACTATAATGGTAGCTAGTACTATAATGTTGGGGCTCGTGTCAATTACAATCTTAGCCTTCATTGTATGTAAGTTTGATTAGAAAAGCCCATTGTATACAAGCAGTTATCAGAGGATATGCCTAGGTTTGTGATTAACAGAAACCATGGCTAAATAGAATACAACATATTGTTGTTTTGGGCTACTTTTTTTTTGTTTAGAATTGTTTTTGTTACCATTTTAACTGGCTCTGCACCATCTTGTAGGGCTCATGATGCAAGGGTGTAAATCAGGATCACTGACTGTGAAACGATACAAGGAAAGAGCTAACAATACACCAGTCCCCTGATGTATTTGCGGTGCAAGTCAGTTGAAGATCAATTGTAACATCACTGAACACTACAGACTTTTCTTCCACTAGATTCACAGCAGATGTTTACATTTACTACCACAGATCAAACAGCAGCATCTGCTGGCCAACACTGATACAAGTTCTTGTCAAATAACAAAGTCCCATATTATGATTCCGCCACAATTTATTCTGATGTTGTCGAATAAATATTTGAACTACATGAGCATAAAAAACTGTTAGTAAGTCAACAAGTTACTTGGCAGCTTCAGCAGCGTCCCTGGCCTTCTTTTCTCTTATTCCCTGTAGCTTAGCTCTACGCCACTGTCGTCTCAGTGTGATGTATGCCTGGAATTTCTTCTCATCTGCAGTAGGAGTTCTCACCTCCATAGCTGGTACAGTCACATCAATAGGCATGATCTTACCTTGAAGCTGAGTAGCCATCTTGATCTCCTCCTCCTGGTAAAGAAAACATTGATCATAAGTAAATAGGCCTACAGTCTACATAATAATATTTTGACATACTTGACTACTATAAGCAATCTCATGACCAGGATCATACGACACGATATATAATAACAAGACTGGCGTACTGCATGAGACCCGGTGCAGTCTCAATACTCATTTTGGAATAAGCTGAAATTGAAATCAGGCATACAATATATAACAGTTAAAGCTCACTGTATGTGCTCACTATATTGCTCAATCATAAGGAAAGTGAGGGAATAAAACCCAACAGCGGGTGACTCTGGTCTCGGCAAAGTGTATGTATGTATGGATCTCATACTCGCCAAATTTAAAAGCAATAATCCCACAAGCCATAAAAAAACAATTTGGCTTCTACACAGGGCGGAATACTCATTTATGGTGATAGTTGTGGGCTGGAAAATACCTCATAGATGAGAAGGGGGACAACTATACAACTTGTTTACCAAGAAGTGCTATGAATCTTTTCCGGTTAAAAATATTGCACACCTACTATATATTGCTTTGGTATTTCTATACTAATCAATCTATCGTGATTTCTCATTTTCCATACAGCTTTAAATAGTTATAGCTACATATGTACCAGGCTTGGGCCATTCATAAGATAAAATTTACAATAAGTATAGTACTCACAGAGGCATCTCCCTCCTTGGGTTTGCTGGCTTTACGTGGGAAGAGGATCAATTTAGACTTGTACTCTTTTAGCCTTTGTACATTCTGTTGTAGAGCCTCAACATTCCTGTTCTTACGCCTGTGGTCTACTGATATGCCAACAGTACGAGCGTACTTTCGGTTAACACCAGCTTGCTGTAGTAGGAGGAGCAATAATTCTGTCATTCAATACAGACACAATGGGGACATAAGTGCCAAACCGGCTTATAGTGACTTCCAAGCTTCCCATAACTAATCCCGACATTGATTATCAACCACAGGATAGCCATGTATATTGTGTGTAGGTTAAAAGTAGATAGACACATAGGCCAGTAGCACAAGTCAGGCTTTAAAACTGAACTGAATTCATGTATAATGATAAATCCAAGGATCTAAGTTTCTGTATGATAACAGAGAAATACAGCAAAGTTTTCAAATGCAAGGCCATCCTTGTAGGGGCAAACAGAGCCATGTCGTTTTCAACTGTTCATCACATACACTAATGCAAATCTTGCCTACCCTTACTGAAATACCTTCTCCAAAGTGTATATTCAAAACTCAGAGGTTGCGTGTCACACACAAGAAAATCAACTTACTGCAAGCTCATCGAGGGTGAATCCACGTCCGAGTCTTTCTCTGTGGTTGTATCTATTTCCTTGGCATCTGATTATAGGTCTGAGTGGCCCAGCAACTGGTCTAGGTGCAATCTGTCTGGCCTTCTCAGCTCTCTTGGTTGCCCTGCGCTTCTTGGCCATGGGGCCGTTGAAGTATGTACGTACCCATCTCTTCCAATTCTTATGGAGATGAGAGTTAGGTAAGATGTTGTTGACCTTCATGTCGACCTAGGTGGAGAAAGAACAATCCATATTTTACTGAAATATCATTGATAAATAATATGACTAAATGCAATCATCACTTAGACTGTGGTGAACATACCAGTTTAGAATAACTTGGCGAGGCCAAGCCGGTGTCTTAGCAGGACATGTATGTATGTATATGTTCGTCAATAAATCCCAAGCCAAGACGGCCATGTCACACACTATCTTTTTCTGCAGACCGATGTGGAGGTTGACCAAGGACTATATATTTATACATAGGCTAGATACATGTATGATGATGGACTCGAAGCATGCACTGCAAGCAAATGTTGGCCAACTCAACTGCCACTGTAATTGTAATAACTGAGCCACTGCCACCATGGTGACAAGAGCTGCTACGCGGGGAGAACCAACAGCAATTTTTGCTTCTTCCAAACTGTACCACAATAGTTTTTTGCCCAGGACTGTAAGAGACCTGAGCCACCCAATACTCAACCCTAATGACGGCTATATGCTGTTACCCCTGCCTAAACCACTGGTTTTTTGCTCACAAATGGTAAATATGAGGCACTCCCCTTTATGCCCTAGGGCTTTATTAGAGTGTTCTACAATCATCGAGGTAAGATGTAGGTGCGAGTTATACCAGTTACTCCTTGGTTATACTGTCCTAGGGATTGCCTACCAGGCCCTACTTTTAAATGAGGTATACTCATAAAGCGACATCATGAGAAAGCACATACTGGAGAAACAAGTGAATAGGCCTATACTAGATATGTATTACAAAATGTCGAGGCTATATGTGACATATTAGTTTGCTAAACAGCAGCTGATTTCCATCAGGTTTACATACTTATTTCATTGTCCTGCTAATCTAGAACTAGTTGATTCAATGTCTCATTTGGTACCTATGGATATTAAGAGTACTATGAAAGTATGATCATTGCTTTGTGGACATTGATGCCTGTAAAATTCAAAGATTAAAATAGACAATGTAAAAATTACTCACTCCTTGACTTTCTTGAGCCGTAAAAAAGATAGGATGTAGGCATGTTGTCGTTTAACTGTGTCAACAAGTTAGTCGTTATTACTGTCGTAAAAGTGTAGGATAAAGTTAGACTATTTAGTTGAATATAAAAATATGATTGGTTTGTTTTTGGCCAACCAACACAGTGGATGGATTTGATTGGCCAATATCAGCAGGAAGCTCTGCGCTTGGATTTTCCCACAGACCAGTCCCACAAGGAAATTTGAAGAGAAGACTGAAAAGTAGATGTGCAGGCTCTTGCCTAAGTTCTCGCCTCAGGTGAGATAATTGCTACATCAGGCTGTCTTGGTTGGCTAATAGAAAGGTAAGCTACTATACCTTAGAGACGGAAAACACATAGGAACTTGTCAGCAAAAGGAGTACCACAGTAAAGGTTGGCTTACAGTTTTTAAAATGTGTTAGGGGTTAGGCCCGCCATGCCAGGGTGTCATAGCACCTGCTGTTTTTATTTTTATTTAGTTGGTCTTAATTTTACTATTGTATGTCCACTTATCTCTCTGGTGTCTCTGGAGGTTAAGTCAATGGATAGGATAGGAGGTAGCTGACTAAATCTAGAATGTTTCAAATTTCATATTGGAAACGATGGATGATCTAGCCTGGGCAGGCTCTCTGGGGATGGTGGGGTTGGGACACCCACCCACCCAGACAGCCTGCCCGTGCTAGAGATTGTCACTTCTTAAATCCAGTCTATCTCTCATGGGGACTTGCAAGCCTGGAGTTGGTTCCTGAATCAATGAAAAATCCGAGCTAGAGGGTTGGTAACAATTGGAATAATAAGGGACAGCTGTTAGTAAGAAGAAGAAGAAAGACAATAGTAGTTGGTTCAGTAAGACATCTCCATACAAGAAAATCTGCGCCAGGAGAAACATATGCAGAAAATATGTAAGATCTTGATGGTCCTTAGGTTGAGGTGCTGAATGATGATCTATCTACCATAATGCTGTTCGTATGAGTGACTCATGAAAAATGGAACAAATAGGTCACTGATGTGGCCTATTACTAGACAGCTTCTACCCTTTTTCAATGAATGTGCATGGAGAAGAACGGTAGCTTTGTTGTAGCATTTCTGTCCCTACACCCATATATATATATCATTGACATTGGATATAACTAGTTGTAATAACTTTTTTGAAAATGCCTTTTTTCACACGCTAAATGTGGGTGTGTGATATGTGGGTGTGTGATATGTGCTCTCATAGTCTGTGATCCCTAATAGAACAGGTGTAATCGAACAAGAGGAATTTTAACTTCAATCAACTTGATTGGAGCAGAATACTACACCATTATCAGTTTGGTGATCTGAGTTTGGTGATCTCCCCTGCAGTAGTTATAGACCACTAATGTTACCGACTTTCCAACATAGAATATTCCGTTACCTAGCGTTGAGCTAGTAATAGGAAATGACTAAAAGAAGCACGATATTCAAGCCCTAGACTTTATATTTATATTTATTTTTCAGGTAGCAATTGTCTATTGGTGACACTTTTGTGCCTCTATATGTGCTCAGGGTGAAGCTATCCCATTCCACTCGGTCAAGATTAAAGTTCTGCTACCATGACCAGCATAGTAAGTCATAACCTGAGTTCAATTCTTGTCCCTTCAAGCTTTGAAGTAAAATGAATTTGCTAAGATAATTTACGTTGACCAAGATCAAGAATTTAGAGGTCTAGTCATTGTAATGCCTGACAATTCTTGGTCCTCATTCAGAGAAATATATATCTTATACATAACGCTGAGTTAAACCTCAGCATGTTACTATAAATACCTCTGTCAGGGCCAATGAGAATATGCCTACATAAGATCTAAATGATACAATACAATACATCTATTTAGCGCACCCTCGTACATGGTAAGGGTGGGCATTCACCTCAATTAGAAGCAAGGGTAGTGACCACTCTGCTACCGTACAAAATTGTGTGATGTAGATTTTCCATCTTTTATCGGATGCAATTTCAAACTGATTGACAAAGATATACCACAAAGTGTTATCTGTTTTAATGCTCTTTGGCATGTATTGTGCTTTTTAGGATATTTCGCGTATGGGAGTTCCCTTTAGGCTCAGAGCCACTTATGTAGGATGGGAAGATATGAATATAAGTAATATACGATACACTGAGCTGCGTAAACTTCAGTTAGAGTTAGACGCTAATCGAGATGCAATTAAAGATTTGGCGGCAGTAGTCCCACACACTGGATGGAGGTAATTTTTAGTCCCACACACTGGATGGAGGTAATTTTCAGTCCCACACACTGGATGGAGGTAATTTTTAGTCCCACACACTGGATGGAGGAATTTTTTAGTCCCACACACTGCATGGAGGTAATTTTCAGTCCCACACACTGCATGGAGGTAATTTTTAGTCCCACACACTGGATGGAGGTAATTTTTAGTCCCACACACTGGATGGAGGTAATTTTAAAACCATAGAAGACATCATTATTATTATCTTAGGTTATCTCCCTGTCAATGAGGTTATTGTCGTGTTTCGGTATTCACTAACCTGAAGTAATCTCCCTTATCCTATTCACCAATATGAGGTTTTCTCCCTGGCCTGGCCTTTACTCATATGTGACTGCAATGGTCGAGTAGGCCTTTTGGATCAGTTTGTATCTGTATTTGACTAATAGATAGATAAACAGACTACTGAGTAAGTGACATACTACTTTTGTTACTAAGTTATCTCCTCTTCTTCATATCCTAGTCAGACTAAGATAACAGATATATTAAGTAAGGAGAGCCCAGGAGATGAGTTACTACATGAGCTCGGTATACTCAATAGAACATTACAGGATATACTACATTATCTATACAAAATAGAGTTCTGGCCCGGACTCCAAATATTCGGACAGCCTCGTATGTATTATAAGATTATCCTATGCACAAGAGATGGGGCATGTTTGATTATATGATATTTATGGTTGATATCACTGTAATTTATACCTTAGTGTTTGACATGGTATCCCCAGTAGGAATTAATCTGTGAGCCGGTCTCCCTGTGTGTGTGTGAGGGGGGGGGATCACCTATTATATGATATACTATTTTATGTGTATCTCAGATCAATAGAGCATGCAGGCTTTTATCTTCACTGCGGATTTGGTGAAGCCTAATTTCACATCATTATTTCAGGTTTTATTTTTTCAGTTCCCCCGATTCTACAGATTCAGCTTCTAAAGTCATTAAAGTTGTCAGCAGGCCAAGGACTGAAGATCAGCACTAAAGCTGCAGGAATACCAGCTCCTATGTATCAGTGGTATTATTATCCCTCTAAAGGTTCTACAGCTCGTAAAATACCGGGTCAGAACAAAGCCACCCTCTCTATCTCAGAACCCAGGTATTATCTCATCATTCAATCATTGGCTATGTCCCTGACTGATCAAATATTAACATATCATATACCGCAGGTAAGCTGGCAGGATAACAAATGTGAACAGTTCAACAAAATTTTGATTTGTGCCATTTGAGCGAAATAAATTTATTAATTTTAACTTTTTTTCTGTTTCTATATGACAAGTCTTATGTGACTTTTGCATAATTGTAAACCATGCTGAAAAAAGGCCACACAAAAACACTGACATAGGAAGCAGAGCAGATTAACTATTGTGCTCACAAGACATGCCTACAAAATTGTGCTCTATGGTTATGGCCACAACAATGATATTTTTTGTCAGCATGGTTGAAGTTTTGTAAAATTGCTCAAACACCTATGATCTGTTATGTTGTGAATATCCAATTACTAAACTTCATGGAAATTTATAAAAATGTTACTCCCTCTCAGTTCGGTTTCCAAAAAAATGCGCTTGACACAATAAATCATCATACTTTGCTCTATAAACTTCAGTTTTTGTATAGCTTTGACAGAAGATGGGACAGATGGTTTCAAAGCTTTTTGGGCTTCAATTTATTAAATCGGAAAACCTACAATCTTCAAATATTCCAGTAACTTGTGGTCAACGAAGAGGGAGTTAATTGTTGTGGGGTTCCCCAGGGATCAATACTTGGGCCCACACTGTTTATTCTTTACATAAATGATCTGCTCAAACATACCAGTTATTTTGACCCCAAACTTTTTTGCGGATGACACCAACCTTTTCGTTCAAATTAAAAACCTGAACACGGTCAGAGCTGATATAAACTTTCATCTAGACAATGTACTCAGGTGGTGTAACACCAATAAATTATCACTGAATGTAGAAAAGACCAAAGGCCAAAACTCACCGCAGATACATTCTGATATATTGATGGACTCTAGAAAACTTGAAATAGGTGTCACAATAAATCAAACACTAAGCTGGAAGCTCATATTTCTGATTTGAGAAACTCTTTAAACAAAATTTCTGGACTTTTATTTAGATTACTACAAAATTGTACCCCCCTCAGCCATGATCTTGCTTCACAATGCATTAGCACACAGTAAAATTGTGTATTGCATTGGAACTTGGGGCAACGCGCCACAAACCCGTTTCGATAAGATCGCTATCCTCCAAAAGAGATTAGTGAGATATGCCTTCAATAAACCTCTCAATGAGCATACCGTTCAACTTTTCAAAAAAACAAAAATTCTGCCTGTCTCACATTTATATACCTTGTTGCTCATTCCCTTTATCACAATTCCCCTCAACTTGTTAACCCTACATTACTTGAAATTCCAAACTTAATCTTCCTTTGCCCAAATCCACTGTATGTTGTGTCTCACATTCCGGGAAATGATACCTTATAAATATATTATCTTTAGTCTACCCATACACCTTTATATTCATGACCTACTAACCTTAGGATATATACAGTAAAACACTGTGATCTTTTATTGTAGGAATTATACAGTAAAACACTGTGATCTATTATTGTAGGATATATACAGTAAAACACTGTGATCTTTTATTGTAGGAATTATACAGTAAAACACTGTGATCTATTATTGTAGGATATATACAGTAAAACACTGTGATCTGTTATTGCAGGATATATACAGTAAAACACTGTGATCTATTATTGTAGGATATATACAGTAAAACACTGTGATCTTTTATTGTAGGAATTATACAGTAAAACACTGTGATCTATTATTGTAGGATATATACAGTAAAACACTGTGATCTATTATTGTAGGATATATACAGTAAAACACTGTGATCTATTATTGTAAGATATATACAGTAAAACACTGTGATCTATTATTGTAGGATATATACAGTAAAACACTGTGATCTATTATTGTAGGATATATACAGTAAAACACTGTGATCTATTATTGTAGGATATATACAGTAAAACACTGTGATTTTTTATTGTAGGATATATACAGTAAAACACTGTGATCTATTATTGTAAGATATATACAGTAAAACACTGTGATCTTTTATTGTAGGATATATACAGTAAAACACTGTGATCTATTATTGTAGGATATATACAGTAAAACACTGTGATCTATTATTGTAAGATTTATACAGTAAAACACTGTGATCTTTTATTGTAGGATATATACAGTAAAACACTGTGATCTTTTATTGTAGGATATATACAGTAAAACACTGTGATCTATTATTGTAGGATATATACAGTGAAACACTGTGATCTTTTATTGTAGGATATATACAGTAAAACACAGTGATCTATTATTGTAGGATATATACAGTAAAACACTGTGATCTATTATTGTAGGATATATACAGTAAAACACTGTGATCTATTATTGTAGGATATATAAAGTAAAACACTGTGATCTGTTATTGTAGGATATATACAGTAAAACACTGTGATCTATTATTGTAGGATATATACAGTAAAACACTGTGATCTGTTATTGTAGGATATATACAGTAAAACACTGTGATCTATTATTGTAGGATATATACAGTAAAACACTGTGATCTATTATTGTAGGATATATACAGTAAAACACTGTGATCTATTATTGTAGGATATATACAGTAAAACACTGTGATCTGTTATTGTAGGATATATACAGTAAAACACTGTGATCTATTATTGTAGGATATATACAGTAAAACACTGTGATCTATTATTGTAGGATATATACAGTAAAACACTGTGATCTATTATTGTAGATGGTTGAGTGATGGATATATTGTATGTAGCATATGTAACATTCTTAATCAGATATACACAGACCTTTGTCATATCACCATAGAACCAGGTGAGTGTATGAGTAAGAACAAGTCAAACTTTCAGATCTGTCATCCCTGCTTAGTTCGTCTAACTGCTCAGACCGCTGCCAGGCAAGTTAGTTGATTAAAAAGGTTGATTAAAATCAGTTGTCTTATCACTGCTGACATTATAATGACATTATATTATCAAACACTCATTTTCGCCATGAATGTTTGGTAATGTAATACCGCTATATTGCCGCTATCTTGCATCGCAGGCGCCTGAGCAGTTAGACTTACTATTAGACATACTAAGATTACTGTAGAGTACTGTTGTCATCATGTAGACTAAGCTCTAAAACTCTGGTGGTGTCCTCAGATAAGAGCTACAAACTCTCAGCAACAGTGCGATAATTCATACATATTATATGGATGATTAGATAATTCATACATGTTATATGGATGATTAGATAATTAACACATGTTATATGGATGATTAGATAATTCATACATGTTATATGGATAATTTATACATGTTATATGGATAATTGTGGTTGTTTGTGTATTTCCAGCAGAAAATGGATCTGCTCCACCAATAGTACCAGAGCCTGGATTACCAACCGCTCCTACTGCACCGCAATATCAGCCAGGTACATGTGTGTTATACTTTAAACACCTCAGTATTCTAATGGATCTGATCTAATCTCATTTCATATTGTGTACAAAAGACCCCGTTATATTCGGAACTAAATCTAAAGACATGAAGGCATATCAATCACACTGTAATGTCATACATACCAATATATACTCCCTGTGTAGTACTTGGAATGGCTATTTTATCTGTCATATTTTAATCGATGGTTGATCTGTTTGTATCCTAGAAGACCTCAAGTACACAGCTAAAGATAAAGTAGCCTTACTAATCGGCAACGGTAAATATATGAATGAGAAGAAACTGGGAGCTCCACCCAACGACATACTCAAAATCGGGGAGAGACTCAATAAAATGAAATTCAAAACTCTCATATGTAAAGATCTGGATAAAGCAGGAATGGAGAATATACTCAGCTTCTTCATCGGCCTTCTCATAGAAGGCGTCTACGGTGAGTGTTTTACATGTAAACCTAATGTTAAATAAGCTGCTGCGGGTGTTTTACACAATCACTAATGTGTGTCATGCTCTGCACTGCCTCAATTGAATCCACAGCAGAACTTCCCCATAGGCTGGCTTATCTAATGTAGAACTGAGAAATGCTATCCATTCATTGAAGTTAGAACTATATGTGCCAGAAGATGCAATAGCTATAGCCCTTTTCCATCATGCGTAAAGGTTGTTTTTCTTTGACATGAAGAGGTATGTTTTTTTAGGTGTATTGTATTTTGCGGGACATGGATTTGAGACCCACAAAGGGAATTCATTCCTGGTACCGAGTGACTCACCTACAGACACTTCTGTATCCAGCTGTATATCTACTACTAACGTCATCAATAGAATACTAGAGAAGAATCCCGCTCTCTGTCTGGTCGTACTGGATATATGTCGGGTCAGGTATGCTGCTACTCCTACTACTACTATTACTACTACTACTACTACTACTCTACTAGTTAGAGATATGTATAGAGAGTTAACTAGATAGACAATATTATTATATATGGAGAGATAGGCAGATACTCCTTCAGTACAACCTTCAGCCTTTAGAGATATAATAACTACCTACCTGACCTTCCTAGTTTGTATCTGCTCCTTTTAAGATGAGCAATTCTTATTTCAATTTACAGGAAAATGAGTGCTGAGGGAACAGCACCACCAACCAAAAGAAATAAGTCTACTATGATTGTATACGCAACGTAAGTTATTAACAAAAGTTAAAAGGATATTTAGTATCCATCTCTATTTGTACTGTGAGTTGTCCTACCATGAGTGGTGCAGATGATCAAGTAGAGGCGTTTTATTATAAAAAATCTTTGGTCATTGTACTTTTTCAAACCTGTGGGCATAGTTCGAGACGTAAAGTTCAAGGGCTTAAAAGTCTGCAAGAGAGATTTCATGACATCCAATGGCACTCCATCGTCAGACAGGCTTTTGATAATTGAACACCAAAAAATTCTTGCTTGCAATCAAGTGTGTACTTTAACTACGGTCTGTGATTAATGTTTTGTATCATTTTGTCCTTTTTAATGTGGTCATACTTTGCAGTAATGAGAATCAGAAGGCGTATGAAATAGCTGGAATGAAGGAACCACTGAGTGTGTTTGCTACACATTTGCTGAAACATATAGATGATCGGATACCGTTAACCACACTGATGACCCAGAAGGTAGTTCCAAGTAAGTTTTTGTTACACACCAGGTCTTATTTGACGGCCAAGCTAATGTCTTACTTTCTCTTCCCATACTCTGCATTGGTTCTTAGATTTTTTGTTTTATTTTGGTCATTATGAGATAGAAATGTTACAACAGGATTATAGGAAGAGCTCTTTTTTTTTTCAATTCAAATAGCAATCATGTGACATATGCCCAGTTGTTAAGGAGAGATTCATTTAAGTCTTGTGCAATCTTGAACAGTGGCTAGGATAGGATCTAGAAGTCCTCTGTGCATCTCGAATAAGTTTTCACCGGTATCGCCTTGATAGAGTGTACAATTATCTCAAATCTGCTGAAAATAAAGAGTGTCATTGTATAAAGACTAGACTTAAAATGGGAGTAATCTCCTGTACATCACGGAGGAATCAACTCCAAAACAACAAATATTTAAATGTTTAGTATGCGATCATCAGCTCTGTATGTAATGCTGCTGTTATCAGGTGTTGGAGAAGATGAGGTAGCCAGAAGTAATGCACAGAATGCAGAGATAGTTCTGACATTATCTGAGCAGAGATCATTACATGACAGAATAGACTACAGTGGGCAGACTAAAGAGTTTCTAAGGAATAGAAGGGAATGGGATAATGTGAATGGTGAGCTTAACTCCCCTTGTGTGTTTATTAAATCCTCAACCCAGCCGAGACTGCATCAGGTGATCCCCCAAACTTAGCTTTATTAGGAAATGTATCAGAGGTATGGGGATATGTAGAGATTTAAGAGTTTACCTGTAACTTATGGTTAGATCTGTTTGGATTAGGTACGGGTCGGGCAAAGGTTGGGTTAATTTTATTCTCAGACAAGATGTGACAATTGTCTTTAAAGAACTTATAATATAATAGTCCGGTGGCACCCCCCTCTTATCATATCACTTTCATTTACGATTTTGGATGGATAATGTTTGTCAGTTGTTTCTGGTACAGTTTTTCACGCTGATTGCAGTGGTAATATTGTACCTTACACTACAGTCAATACAAAACCACCATAAAAAAATCAGATTGATACGAACAGACTGCAAAATTGAAAAAGTAGTCTTGTTTCCACGATAGTTATATACAGGTGATATAAGGGGTATTGCAACCGTTGTTGGCCATATCTCGGCTATTTATGATAGCAGACCCAAGTCAAGTTGTAGATCCACTAATTATGACATACCCTTTCAGATTTTGGATGTTTTGAAACCATATTATCATTTTTTGATCACTTTCCCTTTCACCGGCAGCGTTTTTGGCAATTAGCGGCCCATTGTGCAACTTAGTGTAAGGTACATTATTATCATTGCAATCAGCTTCAAAAACTGTACCAGAGACAACTGACAAATCTTATCCATCCAAAATCGTAAATGAAGTCGCATATCTATAAGGTGCAGGGAAATGTTAAAGTTCTGTTAGTATTGTGTTTTGATGATTACAGAGAAGCCAGCCCTAGTAGAGAGAGATATACACACTCTAGGAGTTAAAGTTAAGATGGTATTTACTCACAAGTACTCTAACAGCCTAGAGATATATATCGGCTGTTTGAAGCAGGATATGAGCAGAGCTTTTAATGCTAATGCTCATATCTCAGTAGTTCATCCCCTAGTAAGTCAGATACTGGACTATGTCGTGATTATGTACAAATACTGAATAATATTATAATTACAGTCGATGTATCAGCAGATTTGATAATTGGTTACGTTACGTTACGTTACGTTATGAAGCAGTAGAAGAATATAACAAACACATTATTCTTTCTCTCATCTGATGACCAGTTTTATATTTATAGAGTGTTACCGGTTCTGCCACGCTGGTACTAGATCGTGAGAAGTGGCCTAATTGTGGATTCTATGGCACACCTCACTGTCTAAGTGTCACTTATAACATCCTCGATGGAATAGAACATCTGGTAAGATCATTATTCGAACTCAACTCAATTGGGTACCTGGTTGGAGGGGAAATATCAAAAACATTAAAAATTTCTATTGAAGTATTTTTTATGTAACATATACAAGAACATAGAGTTATCTCACTTATGATGATAGTCCAGATCTATCCCCGAAACACAATAAATGTCATCCCGCACATCTGGGGTACAGAGACGATGATTCAACAGGGGTGATAACCAGCACATGGGGATAAGAAAAATACCCGAATATCCTTACAAACATTACCACCATACATGGATGCTTTATTGCTCAAGTATTACTGTTTTATTACTGAATTTGAACTAATTATTACTGTTTCGTATCAACAGTGTCTACTCCTAGTCATCATCAGTTTTCAGTCCAGTATTATTTTACCACATTGCAAAACGTTATCAATTTGATAACAATAAGCTGCTGGATGCACAGCAATTTTCAAACTCAAACTATTTGATCAAAATTGATTGACTTGTCAAAATAAAACCCGCACTGTAGAGTGCTAATCAATGATAAACACGAGTAAACACCATCGCTAATAAACAATTCAACGTCTTATGACACTCATAATTATCTTGCTGAAGCTGTACAGAGTGCCCTGTCTTGTCGAGGTATATTATTAGGGAATCTAAGTAATCACAGGGAATTCTGGGTAATCACAGGGAACTCTGACAGAATTTGAATAGATCATGGTTAAAGGGCAACCAAGGTTTCGCAGCAATGCATTAGTTGGTAGTAAATGATGTTCTAGGCAGCATCAGCTTTGTGCATGACGCGGCGCAAAACTCAAAGTGGTCGCTGATTCTAAGCTGGGTAACACTTCAGTTTAGGGGAGGTTCAAAGACCTTGCTGTAATATTGATAGATCACAGGCTAAATAATAACAGGAACAGGAAACTGCTCTGTGGTATTCTAATTTTAGCTTAGTTTGAGTACCTGATGGATGAATTGTTTCACAAGAATTCTCGCTGAATAATCACCAGAAATTAGATTTTGTCTTTTTCCCGATGCAAAAGGTGCAATCTGCTATCTGCTATCTATCTAATCTGAGAACTTGTTTGAAACCTTGGTTGCCCTTTAATGTTACCATAAAGATTGCTTTTATTTTTCTGGTTCTTATCAGTATTATTAGAACAATCCAGTAGTAAGAAGTGTGCAGCTTATCCCTATGACTGTTACACTGGTGAATATATATTTTACAGGACGAGGATCTTTACATAAGTGTGTTGGTTGAAGGCTCAACCCAAGATGGTGAGAAATTCTCAGAATTGATTGAGAAAATTAACCTGAAAAGACCACTTCTGTCCAAGTTGAAATATGATCATAGATTACAGGGGCGTCAGATACCCCTCCGTATTCCTGTACAGCATGAAGAGAGAAATGAAGCTGTAGAAAATGATGATGAATCCTATTATCAGACAGTTCCATATGATAGGAATCATTCATCAGATGAGCCAACAATGAGGAACTATCTGTTAGACTCAACAGATAGTTCATCGCTATCACAGGCAGTCGGGGGGATACGTCTACAAGACCCCACAGAAGGATAGTCTTATATACAAGACCCCACAGAGAGTTAGTCTTACATACAAGACCACACAGAGAGTTAGTCTTACATACAAGACCACCCAGAGAGTCAGTCTCATATTCAAGACCACCCAGAGAGTTAGTCTTATATTCTAAATATTATATTTAAAAAAAAAATATATATATATATATGTAGACTTCTATAATAAAAGTGCTTCGGAGGCAAACAATAAACATTGACATCTTTTATAATGGCCATAAATATTCTGAAAACAAGAAATCCAATATTTTCAAATGTAGTAATGTTTGCTTTACACCTATCTATGGTGAACAGCTGAACAGAATTTCTCAGACTACTATTTGTTTGATTCTTTGCATGATTGGCTACTTTTGCCTAAGCATGGACAATTCCTTATATTCTGGTGATTCATCTATTTATTTTAAGTTTGCATTCTCTTTGGTTTCTTTCAATTTTATTCACAGTAAATTATTTGGCATTACACTAGTGAATGGATGGAAAGTAGCTTGTCTTGCCAGCTCCTCCCCCCCCCCCCCCCTCTAACAAAGCTTGTCAAGACTGGCTAGATGGAAGCTTGAGCTGGATAATGTTTCTGGTTTCCTGAACACCATCAGACTTTGTCAAAATTGGCACATTGATTGCTTCATTTGTTTGTCCTAAATTTGTTATATTAGGTGCCAACAGGAACTTAGTGACTAATTAAACTCATTGAATCATTTGGTTTGGAGGAATTTGTTTGAGAAGTGATAGTCAGCCAGAGAAAAGAATACAAATAATAATTTTAGTCTGAGAAATTCTGTTCAGGCTGAACAGAATTTCTCAGACTAAAATTATTATTTGTATTCTTTTCAGCTGTTCAGTCCGTTCAGCCTGTGTAGCAATTTACAGTTACCGCTTTAATGGATTGTAGGTGACCAACCTGTTGGAAGTTATCCTTCAAAATTTGATTAGAAGTTTACAACGCATGGCGGCGTAATAAAACATAATATTGGTATTCCTACACATTGAGTTGAACTGTACACCTGAATAGGCAAGGTTAGTTGGTCTTCTGCGGCTATAACCCATAGAATGAGAGAACGGAGACCCAGCTGGTCTTTGCAGGCTCTTCTCGCTCATACAGTCCACTATGGATTATACAGTTCTACCCATAAGGTGATAACATTTAGCACTACATCACTTCTCTCAGTGTGGTCACACGGACTCATAGATGTTAAGAGACATGGGAATCTGAATATTGAGTCTTATATAGCGCCAGACCCCATATTTATGGCCTGTATATGGATATATTTGGCAGATATAATATAATGGCCATTATATTGTTCCATGCCGGCATGGAACAAACAAATTGAAAGCAGTTTGTAGTTATCGGTATTTCTCTGTTTATTTCTATGGTAGCTTCCAGCCTGTGATCCGTAGTTGCGTAATTTGAAGAGAAGTTGGTTGAGAGTAATGAGCTTCTATTCTGATAATATTAGATGTACGCGAGCTGCATGTATATCTGTATCGTAAGGATAAGCTGTGTTCTCTGGACTGTTCAGCGCAAACTTTCTCTTCGCTCAGTAAAACACTAACTGAATGTCTCTCTGGAGCAAAACAAACATAATATAGCTCATATTCTACCTCATATAAACCTCCCTCTATCCCAGAGGTTCGGGCAGAAACATGGAATATAAATAACCCTTTTTCAGAAAAACTAGCTCTGTACATTTTTGTAGTTCCGAAAGTAAAATATTTGCACGTGTCCTAGAAATAAAAGAAATAGCAAAATAGGAACGAGGGAAACTGGTCTTATGTTAGTTAGATTGTGAGGAAGTTGTATATGAATATGAAATCAGTTCTCACCAGCCAAGATTCTCCAGACTGAGATTCTGGATCTCCCTCCACAAGTCTGATTATTATTCCCCAAACATGGTGTGTTACAATCTGCATCCTCTGCTCTACCATAAGATCCATAATCATCATCACAGAAACACTCGTCATAAAACTGCAACCCCATATACTGAAACCCTACAACCAAGTGATCATAATACTGTATCACCATATACTGGAACCCTACAACCCAGTGATCATAATACTGTATCCCCATATACTGGAACCCTACAACCCAGTGATCATAATACTGTATCCCCATATACTGGAACCCTACAACCAAGTGATCATAAAACTGTACCCCGTATACTGAAACCCTACAACCCAGTGATCATAATACTGTATCCCCATATACTGAAACCCTACAACCAAGTGATCATAAAACTGTATCCCCATATACTGAAACCCTACAACCAAGTGATCATAATACTGTATCCCCATATACTGGAACCTTACAACCAAGTGATCATAATACTGTATCCTCATATACTGAAACCCTACAACCAAGTGATCATAATACTGTATCCCCATATACTGGAACCCTACAACCAAGTGATCATAATACTGTATCCCCATATACTGAAACCCTAAAACCAAGTGATCATAAAACTGTACCCCGTATACTGAAACCCTACAACCCAGTGATCATAATACTGTATCCCCATATACTGGAACCCTACAACCAAGTGATCATAAAACTGTATCCCCATATACTGAAACCCTACAACCAAGTGATCATAATACTGTATCCCCATATACTGATACCCGACAACTAAGTGATCATAATACTGTATCCCCATATACTGGAACCCTACAACCAAGTGATCATAATACTGTATCCCCATATACTGGAACCCTACAACCCAGTGATCATAATACTGTATCCCCATATACTGAAACCCTACAACCAAGTGATCATAATACTGTATCCCCATATACTGAAACCCTAAAACCAAGTGATCATAATACTGTATCCCCATATACTGAAACCCTAAAACCAAGTGATCATAAAACTGTACCCCATATACTGAAACCCTACAACCCAGTGATCATAATACTGTATCCCCATATACTGAAACCCTAAAACCAAGTGATCATAATACTGTATCCCCATATACTGGAACCCTACAACCAAGTGATCATAATACTGTATCCCCATATACTGGAACCCTACAACCAAGTGATCATAATACTGTATCCCCATATACTGAAACCCTAAAACCAAGTGATCATAAAACTGTACCCCGTATACTGAAACCCTACAACCAAGTGATCATAATACTGTATCCCCATATACTGGAACCCTACAACCAAGTGATCATAATACTGTATCCCCATATACTGAAACCCTAAAACCAAGTGATCATAAAACTGTACCCCGTATACTGAAACCCTACAACCCAGTGATCATAATACTGTATCCCCATATACTGGAACCCTACAACCAAGTGATCATAAAACTGTATCCCCATATACTGAAACCCTACAACCAAGTGATCATAATACTGTATCCCCATATACTGGAACCCTACAACCAAGTGATCATAATACTGTATCCCAATATACTGGAACCCTAAAACCAAGTGATCATAATACTGTATCCCCATTTATACTGAAACCCTAAAACCAAGTGATCATAATACTGTATCCCCATATACTGAAACCCTAAAACCAAGTGATCATAAAACTGTACCCCGTATACTGAAACCCTACAACCCAGTGATCATAATACTGTATCCCCATATACTGGAACCCTACAACCAAGTGATCATAATACTGTATCCCCATATACTGGAACCCTAAAACCAAGTGATCATAATACTGTATCCCCATTTATACTGAAACCCTAAAACCAAGTGATCATAATACTGTATCCCCATATACTGAAACCCTACAACCAAGTGATCATAATACTGTATCCCCATATACTGGAACCCTACAACCAAGTGATCATAATACTGTATCCCCATATACTGAAACCCTAAAACCAAGTGATCATAAAACTGTACCCCGTATACTGAAACCCTACAACCCAGTGATCATAATACTGTATCCCCATATACTGGAACCCTACAACCAAGTGATCATAAAACTGTATCCCCATATACTGAAACCCTACAACCAAGTGATCATAATACTGTATCCCCATATACTGGAACCCTACAACCAAGTGATCATAATACTGTATCCCCATATACTGAAACCCTAAAACCAAGTGATCATAATACTGTATCCCCATTTATACTGAAACCCTAAAACCAAGTGATCATAATACTGTATCCCCATATACTGAAACCCTAAAACCAAGTGATCATAAAACTGTACCCCGTATACTGAAACCCTACAACCCAGTGATCATAATACTGTATCCCCATATACTGAAACCCTACAACCAAGTGATCATAAAACTGTATCCCCATATACTGAAACCCTACAACCAAGTGATCATAATACTGTATCCCCATATACTGGAACCCTAAAACCAAGTGATCATAATACTGTATCCCCATTTATACTGAAACCCTAAAACCAAGTGATCATAATACTGTATCCCCATATACTGAAACCCTAAAACCAAGTGATCATAATACTGTATCCCCATATACTGGAACCCTACAACCAAGTGATCATAATACTGTATCCCCATATACTGAAACCCTTAAACCAAGTGATCATAATACTGTATCCCCATATACTGAAACCCTAAAACCAAGTGATCATAATACTGTATCCCCATATACTGAAACCCTAAAACCAAGTGATCATAATACTGTATCCCCATATACTGGAACCCTACAACCAAGTGATCAGAAAACTAAAACACCTTAATTAAATATTCAAGAGCAATGAAGGAGAGAGACATTGACAATATGCACCAAAGAAAGGATAGACTGAAAAAGTTGATTTTTATCACTCCTTGTCCAAACTACAGAATACCAATTTTCTACTGCTCGTGCTGGTACCTGGTACTAACTATATCATTAAGTGAGATAAGGTATGATACAAGTCCTTAGTCCCTGGCGTTCTGATATGATACCACTAACAGCATGTAACGTTACTGATCATGTAACACAACTACCAGAATAAACACGGTAAGATCCGGCTATGTGAGTCATGTCATCAGGGAGGATATCATGCTGTTTCATGTGTAAAATAACCAATAAAGAAAACAGCAAATAGATTCACTAATAACATATACATTTGTAAAATAGATGAACTGCTCAATGTCACAACTGCGACTGTGACTGCTCTATAACCACAATCCTCTCCCTCATTAACCTCTGATTCGCTGATCGGATACAGCTAAGCATTGTGTAACAAAGAATCCGCAGTTGGAATTTTTACATACCCCCAGATATACACAGTTCGCTACAATATTCAAATGTAGCAGAGTTGCCAATATTATACACAGTTAGGCCGTCCAGATCCCTTGGATGACCTTCGATATAGCATCCACGGTATTCAAATCCATACACGATAGCTGCAAAAGAATAAAGTTGTATTATTACAGCGCGTAACGACACGAATATCCGTTAACTTTTGTAAATTTAAGTTTTTATATGACGCTTAGCTCTTCACTTCACGAGAGGGATTTGTCTGGCTTATCTGTTTCATCTATTTAAGATATCACTGGACCAGAATAGAATACAATTCACCAGTCAGTCAGTTATACTCGACTTACAGGTGAGTGTAGGGAGAGTGAACTCCACATCACATATCACATGAGGAGATAACACTTACATGTGAGTGTAGGGAGAGTGAACTCCACATCACATATCACATAAGGAGATAACACTTACATGTGAGTGTTGGGAGTGTGAACTCCACATCACATATCACATGAGGAGAGAACACTTACATGTGAGTGTTGGGAGAGCAAGGAGTTTGAAACTGTAACTCCCTGGGGAGAGTGAACTCCACATCACATATCACATGGGGGATAACACTTACAGGTGAGTGTTGGGAGAGTGAACTCCACATGACATATCACATGGGGAGATAACGCTAACATGTGAGTGTAGGGAGAGTGAACTCCACATCACATATCACATGGGGAGATAACACTTACATGTGAGTGTTGGGAGAGTGAACTCCACATCACATATCACATGGGGAGATAACACTTACATGTGAGTGTAGGGAGAGTGAACTCCACATCACATATCACATGGGGAGATAACACTTACAGGTGAGTGTTTGGAGAGTGAACTCCACATCACATATCACATGGGGAGATAACGCTTACAGGTGAGTGTTGGGAGAGTGAACTCCACATCACATATCACATGGGGAGATAACACTTACAGGTGGGTGTAGGGAGAGTGAACTCCACATGACATATCACATGAGGAGATAACACTTACAGGTGAGTGTAGGGAGAGTGAACTCCACATCACATATCACATGGGGAGATAACGCTTACAGGTGAGTGTTGGGAGAGTGAACTCCACATCACATATCACATGGGGAGATAACGCTTACAGGTGAGTGTTGGGAGAGTGAACTCCACATCACATATCACATGGGGAGATAACACTTACATGTGAGTGTAGGGAGTGTGAACTCCACATCACATATCACATGAGGAGATAACACTTACAGGTGAGTGTAGGGAGAGTGAACTCCACATCACATATCACATGGTGAGATAACACTCACAGGTGAGTGTTGGGAGAGTGAACTCCACATCACATATCACAAAAGGAGATAACACTTACATGTGAGTGTTGGGAGAGTGAACTCCACATCACATATCACATGGGGAGATAACACTTACAGGTGAGTGTTGGGAGAGTGAACTCCACATCACATATCGCATGAGGAGATAACACTTACATGTGAGTGTTGGGAGAGTGAACTCCACATCACATATCACATGAGGAGATAACACTTACAGGTGAGTGTAGGGAGAGTGAACTCCACATCACATATCACATGAGGAGATGACACTTACATGTGAGTGTTGGGAGAGTGAACTCCACATCACATATCACATGAGGAGATAACACTTACAGGTGAGTGTAGGGAGAGTGAACTCCACATCACATATCACATGAGGAGATAACACTTACAGGTGAGTGTAGGGAGAGTGAACTCCACATCACATATCACATGAGGAGATAACACTTACAGGTGAGTGTAGGGAGAGTGAACTCCACATCACATATCACATGAGGAGATAACACTTACAGGTGAGTGTAGGGAGAGTGAACTCCACATCACATATCACATGAGGAGATAACACTTACATGTGAGTGTAGGGAGAGTGAACTCCACATCACATATCACATGGGGAGATAACAACTGTAGCTCCACCCAGACGTTTACTTCAGGTAAAGTTCTGATGTGTACGAGTGATGTACATCTTACAGAACCGAAGCAGGAATCATTCTGGTGATATGAGGTCTGATTTCTAATCATCATCCCGTTTAGAGCTATTCCTTAAAATAATGAAAAAGAAGGAATCAAGGAAGAATCAAGGAACACCTGATTAAATGCAAGCTTGAAAGACGGTGAGTGCAAGGTTGGAAGCCTGGAGAGTTAGAAATAGGAAACTAAGACAAGTCGTAGCCAAACATAAAAATAGACAAAATACTGCTGTTGTCGGGTTGGGTGAAACTCTGATCAGATTTAGTTATCCTGATAAGTAGAGGACTTTTGTGGTGGATCTTTTAATGGAGTTCCTTGTTTCCCTATTAGTATTACCCTTATTTATGTCTGCCAAAATTTTAGCAGTGCTGAAAATTTGTCTTTTGTTTCTGATCTCCCGTTATTAGCTAGCCATAAGTTCCTAACTACATAACATATGACAAATATATGCACACAATATACATCAGCGTGTATCCAAACCTTGTTTGCACATCATAATGATCTATCACTTTTATGAAATAAAACAACTTGACACACCTGCAGATTCATTATATGAAGCAGCCATTCTCTCCTTTGATATAAGCATTGATTGATTGACTTGAGGTGCGGAGCAGACCCTCTGACACAGGAAGCATGAGTCTGAAGAGAAGTAGAACCCAGCACACTCAGCTAAGTCTAAACATCCAAGGGCACATTGTGAGTCACTCTCAGCCGAAGTGTTCTTACATTCTAAGTTCGTAATTAGTGCGCTGTCAAGTTCTGAGAAATATCCATCATTCTTACTGCTAGCAACTAAATGGAAAAAATAAATAGTTGATTTTTCTCGAAAAGCTTGATAATACAATATTGCATGTATTATATTATATGTGAATTAGCATGGTACAGATTGCTAACAACCAAGAAAAGTTTTATAACAACTTACCATTTAATACCAGGATGGAAAAACAGAACTGGTAAACAACTAAGTAATGGAGAAGATAATGGCAGTCCATAATCTGCACATATACACTGCCCTCAGACACACGCTGCCCAGTCTTCCTCCGATAAATTTAGGTTATCATAGTAAATTTTATTATAATGGATAGTCCTCGTGATGTGTGGGGGTTTACAAGGCTTGTGTGAGCATATGAACTAAGTTTGTTTAAGTTGATCTTCAAGCTCCATTTCCTGACAAACTTTTCAAACATTACAGTAATACACAAACCTAAACCATCTCAAGGATATAATCAAGATTCTTCCTGCACTTAACGAGTACACAATAAAACGGATGAGGATAATAATCTATACAACACAATAATCTCTTATAAAATTAAAATACAATATAATCATACATACAGAGTACATGTTTCCAAGAGGCCATGGTAAGGTATTATGTATGGTATATTGAAAATCATTTGCATTCCAGCTGATGTCAGACTTTATGACGCACATTTATGAAGTTGTTATGACATTTTTCTTTATGAGGTATCTCATGATGTATCAGCCATTCCTATCCCGACAGAGCGTGCAAAAGAAAGGTCTCACATTTGCAATAACATCCGAGCCTAAATTTAAAGGTATTCTTTCATAAATATATATATATAAATATATAATATATATATATATATGATAAGATAATGTTAATTATTATTACTTGTGCATTTTTTCTCCCTTAGCTCTCCGCTTTTCTTTATTTTTCAAGTTATTTTTTCTGTCACTGACTGCAAAACCTTCAAAAAAAAAGATTGTAGACTGACATTAAAAAGTAGATATATAAAAAGTATTCCAAAAAGTTAATTCATTGCTCGAGTGATTGAAAACAATGATTATATCACACCAAAACAATAAGACATCATTTCTAGCATTGAGATTTGGCAATTCAACAGGTCTTTATATCCCATCACTGCGCCAGAGAAAACTAAGCATACGAGCCCATACACATCTAATATCCCTCCAGGGGGGGGGGGGGACGTCAGGCGGGGCAAAAGTCTGGGGGGCTCAGACTAATCTAACTCTGATAGGTGCACAGATTGCTCCAAATTCAGCTTGAGTTCAGCATTCAATGGATTTTAAAACAGCACAACCAAACAACTCAGCGGAATGAATTCAGATCCCACCTAATATAAGCCTGTCTTGACAAAACAGGCGGTATCTACCTATGTTGGACCAACAACAAAATCAAACGGGTTTAATATCTCAATGTTTTCACATCGAATGAATACTATCCAAGCGCTTCATCACCGAGAAGTAGCTGAAAAGCCTCCATGACTGCTTTCCGCAACGATATTTGTATCCATGACTTCAATTCTGGTACTGGTCCGGTACTTGTCTGGTACTGGTCCGGTTCTTGTCTGGTCTGGTACTGGTGCGGTACTGGTGTGGTACTTTTCTGGTCTGGTACTGGTGTGGTACTTGTCTGGTACTGGTACTTGTCCAATACTGGTCCGGAACTTGTCTGGTACTGGTATGGTACTTGTCTGGTACTGGTATGGTACTTGTCTGGTACTGGTCTGGTACCTGTCTGGTACTGGTCCGGCACTGGTGCTGTTCCGGTCCGGTACTGGTGCGGTACTGGTCAAGCTACTTTTTTGACGCTGACTGTTTTGTTGACATGAGTATTTTTAATTTACCTCAACATTTTATCGCTGATGACAGTCATATTTTACACAATTGTTATCATGCCAAAATCTAGAACATCAAGATTTTTGTCCAGCTTTGCGCCTTTTAGTATTCGCCTTCTTAATAACTGAGAGATGTGGTCCACAGCTAAACTGTAATGTGTTTTTAACACAATAACCGAAATAAACTCAATTCAAATCATGGGAGAGGTATACACCCGAGGGTGCTGGGGGCTGGAACAATCAACAATGAAAGCTCCCCCAGTGGGACTTGAACCCACAACTCCTGCGGCACTAATCGCCTGGCAGTGAATAGCAAGCGCCCTAACCGATTGCGCCATCTCACCATCCCCAAAAAAGAATGGGTCGATGGCGCTAATTAGATAGTCCGCTATTCACCACTCGGAGTTGTGTTCTCTCATCCCACAGCACATTCCAATCCACCATTGCCACCCTATGAAACACAGCGTACGTCTTAGGGTTATTGATTGATTAATTTATTACATATCACAGACATTATTACATGTTGCGAAATTCGGTGTAAATACTGGTCTTACAAGAAGACATGATCAAAAATGGAAAAAAGCTCTGTATGATTGTTTAAAACAAAATATCATTTAAAGTATGTACAAGGTGGCCTAAAAAACTGTCTCTGCCCTATGCTCCTCTATATTTAACAGTACGATATCTTCCGGAGGGGCATTGACTCAAAAATTCATTAATGAAATGGTCATCGGCTTCTATGTATTTGATGGCAAGTGTTTTAGTTAGTTTCTGAATGTGTAAGTCTATATCGTGATACTCAATACCCAGTTTAGAACAATCTTTAAAAATCTTTCTGGTAGTCTTTTTATCACTGGCATAGATACAAGTAAAAATAATAGGTAAACAATAGGAGATGAGGGACATGATAAAGCTTTTGAATAACATTTTGGCTAGAGGTTTAGAGCTAAAATACACAAAATTCTTCACAATATACATTCTTCTAGCTGCCGTTGTAACCACTGATTGTACATGCTCATGAAATCTCAAATCCTGATCTACTATTGCACCAAGGTATCTAACTTTATAAGACAATACAATATTTGTTCCATTCAATACAAGAGTAGGGGTATGGGGTTTAACATGCTGGGTTGAGAACATAATTTCTTGGGTCTTAGTTGGGTTTAATAACAGATTTAAATCATCACATTGTTTAGAAATTCTTATTGGCCTAACATGGCCCATTGCTGGGACCCCTTCTAGTAGGTTTAGCTGTCTTTCCAGCTTGTCAGCATGTCTTTCCAATAAAAATTTTATTATAGATCAAATTGAATGTGTGTGAGTGTATTTAACACATAGATAAGGTTGGCAAACACAAAGTTTTGATCGGTCCGGTCCACAATATAATATTTTATTATACCCATTACTAATTGATACACTGTCCACCGAAAACGAAAACAAGAATTATCTCAACAAAAGTGGTTCTGTTTGGATAGCTATGGGAATAATCAGTATAGAAACTCATATATGCCCTGTATAACATTGAGAGTTGTCCCCATTCATCCCCTGCAGAAACATTCAACCCCAATTTATACATAACATACTGCTCACCTCTTAATTTAATCATGTCATATTATTGATGCTTGGCATATAAGAAAATATATCAGCTCATAATGTGAACAAAAGCCTTGAAAATGATATAAAGAGTATAACTGCAGTCTGGGCCACTCCCCATACCAGTGTATATATTGGTGCTATCCCAAAACTAGCTGTTCTATATATTCCTGCTATAGCTGCACCTATAAGAGATAATAAAAATATTAAGCTCCACGCAGGTTATATTACTTGTTAGCTGGTGAATCCAATATCATAAAATAAACCGGGTGAGATTTACTCGTTTTTCAAGCAATCTTAGAACATAGTATGGTATGAGTTCAATAAACTCCAATCCAAACGCAAGTTTAATTACTTGATACATTATACAAATTATGTTTTATTATTATTAAGACTTGAGGAACAGCAGGATGATTACGGGTAAGTACTTGTGATCATATGATCCAGGTTTCATCCCCAGCACCATGTGTCACTTCTGTTTTTGTGTCCAGCAATTCGTCCTAGCCAGGGGCAAAGTTTGTTAGGATCAGGACCATAAATACAGGAGGACTACTCCGTGTATGCACATCTCTCTTCTGCCTTTTGAGTAAGGTTATATAGCCCCTACCCCACACAAGCCTCAGGCTTAAGGAGGCTAGTGAGGAAAAAAAGGAGGGGGGATCAAATAAGGCCAAGTGTATAGACTTCTTACTTGTAAAGACTCCAAATGTCAATGGGGAGATGACTCCAACTATTATAACAAGTATCGGCAGAAATCTTCCCCACATGTGTTTCCTTAGTTTACCAAATGCCACTAAAGCAGCAATAGCATGGACAAAGAGAGAGGAGAAAAGTCCAAACAGGAAACAGTGTAGCCAAATAGCTGAAAGAAGAAACAATCTATGTATTCTTATTAGAGATACCGGGCTCACTCACTAACCATGGAAGATTGTAAGCTGTGCATGTTCCACAATAATTCAATATAACCAATACACCTACCACATGTGTGTATACAGTGATCATTACGCAATAACACCAGCCTTATGAAATTACCATCAGCTTTTGATTAAAGATCGTGTCACCACATACTAACCTTCAAAAGAGTCTAATGTTGGTTCGGCAGGAAATTGGAATAGTTCTGATGCGGGCACCATGGTGAGATATATTCAATAACGTCTCCTAATCTTTTGATTGTTCAGTTGTAGATGTAATCATACCAAACAAATTAGCACCACTTTAAACTGAAACATAGACAGAGAAGAGCTGAGTACTGGTAGAGCACTAAAAACAGTGAAATAATGAAGCCCCACGCCAAACCCTCCTGCATCCACCAACTCTCTACAGACACATATACACATAAGCCAGTGGATAGTACTCTACAGACACATATACACATAAGCCAGTGGATAGTACTCTACAGACACATATACACATAAGCCAGTGGATAGTAATCTATTGAATCATTTCTTCATGACAAGTTTATCCCGGGCATAGGCATTAGGCAAAATACAGGATTGCAAGCCAAAAGAGCCCATGTATGAATCCCCTATTTGTTGTGAATTTAGATAAGACTGACTCGCTACACATTCCTGGGGCAGATGTGAAGGCAAGTATTAAAGACAAGAATGTACACACACCCTTGGGATGCCAACCATACTAGAAAAGTGGCTGTATCAATGTTACATTAGTCCAGCCCTTTAGGCGGAAAGCACAAGTGAGAGGCTTCAGAATTTATATTGTGTTGCCGCGGAGAGATTTGTACGCTGTGTTGCATAGGGTGGCAATGGTGGAGTGGAATGTGCTATGGGAAGAGAGAACACTACTCAGAGTAGTGAATAGTGGGCATGGTAATTAGTGCCATCAACCCATTCTTTTTTTGGGGATGCTGAGAATGCGCAATCGGTTAGTGGCTTGCTATTCACTGCTAGGCGATTAGTGCCGCAAGAGTTGTGGGTTCGAATCCCATTGGGGGAGAGATTTATACAGCCATTATTATTAGGAGCCAGTGTCATTTATATTAAAGATGACCTCAAAATAGTTAAATATATTCATTTTACATGCGTAAATCTGAGAGCTGAAGGCATCTGTGGTCTCATCTATACTCATCTGTTCATGAGTGCTTCTGTGTCTCCGTTTTCCAACTTTATATGCATGTACGAGTGTGCTGAAAATAAATAGAAAATGAATTTCCTTGCTTTCAAGTTCTCCAGATTTGAATGCATCAACATACAAATGTACCAATGTACAAATGTCTCGTCATGCTAGTTGAAAAGCTGTTGCACAGTGCTTCGGTGATTGTAATGAACGAGTGTGCTGAAAAGTCACAGTTCTGCAGTGTAGTTGAATGAACCTCCGAGCGCAAACTGTAGATCTTCTCAATTCTATCTTCTATCAATTTCTATCTATGCCGTTGTTTATTATTCTGTTTAGTAGAGTCACTTTGTACGCCTTCCTCCTAGCTGTTATGCTTTCCTAACCATGCTTCTGTTTCATAGTAGAAACAGTGCTGAATATCAAGAAGTCACTGCAGGTGAAACTTTCTGCGCTGTTCTGCTTCAATGTGATTTATCAGGTTCTCATGGTGGTGGTTTCACTTCTCTACTCTAACATTGGTCGTGTGGCTAAGCTCCTTCAGATTCTGCAGACAGTATGAGATATTGCGTTCCAGGAAGGAAAGTGTTAAGTTTGCTTGACATCATTTTTGCATATTTCTGCCAAAATAGGTCTTTGCTAAGGATATTGCCAATTATTTGCAGAGTCGAACAGATCTAGGTTGAGCTTCCTTGTAGGCTATCATAGTTTGTTTCAATCAGCTTCTATTTCATCAATGATAAGTGTGCTTTAGAGATTAGCCTCATTCCTCATTTATAGGCTAAATATAGTATTAAGTAAGTAAGTAAGTATATCATATGTATACCCAGCCTGCAAGGCTTAGCAGGCAACTTTTTGTAGAAGTAGCCAAAGGACAACTTCATTGTTGGCAAATATCCACTGACATCACCTGTCTTTGATAGGTATGCCAGAGGGAGCCAGAAGGAGCCCCAGGCTTCAAACAAATTAATGCAGTTTATTCCAAGGAGGTCTCATGCTGGGCAAGTTATTCCTAGTTAAACCTGTAGCCCTTCATATATTTATATAATATATCATAGCATCAGGGCATTTGGTCGAGTCGATATATATACATACATACACTCCATTAATCCTATTCGCCTAGTCTATGGCAACGGGCATAAAGGATACATGAGTTTCGGTCATAACATATAAGTGTGGGTGTTACGTATGTTGCGCTAGCAAGTAAGTGTTGCCAGTGGCAATTTCGGGTAATTGTTCCTCCATAGAGCTGGTGATCAGTAATCAGGTACATAGAAGAAAGATCGAATCTTAATGACATAAAGAAAATTGGAAAAGATATATAAATTAATGAATAAGTCTGTCACAGAGACCGAGAGTAATCAGGAGCGACCATCATAACTTTCCGATAGCCCACCAGTTGTATTTACACACATTATAGACAGTTTTCTGAGCACTTATTTATGCCTCAATTCGAAGTTGTCCTCTCTTCAGTTTGGTACTTTTAACCCATGCCGCATAGGAAAAACCTGCTGAAAGAGGGTTATCTTGAAAACCGCTTACGCTAGGATAAAATTTATTTTTGATTCAGAGTCTGCATCATTGAAAACCCTGTGAGACGTGGTTTCCAAATCATTGGAGGCTTGAATGTTGATAAATCTTAATTTTAGTGACGAAACTCATGAAAAATTCTGCCAAATTGTCCGCAAAACAGACAGAAAACGCTATAATTGACTATCCAAATATTAAAACTATTTCCCAAACTATGTCCATATGAGTTTTCAATGCTGCAGATTCTGAATCAAAAATAAATTTTATCCTATTACAAGCGGTTATCAAGATAACCCTCTTTTCAGCACGTTTTTCCTATGCGGCGTGGGTTAAAAGTACCAAACTGGAGAGAGGACAACTCTGAATTGAGGCCTAAATCAGAGCTCAGAAAACTGTCTATTAGTCTGGGAAATTTTGGGGTTGGGGGGTGGTTCAGATCAAAGTATACCTTCACTTCATCACGTATATTATTGTAAAAGCTAAATCTCCATTGGTTAACATTATGCTAGTGGCTAATAACTTCACCCCTGGTATTGTGAGCCAGACAGTATCTGATGTATGAGTTAAGCTTTACTTCAAAGAGACCTGCTTCAATTTTCACGCATCAATATATCTAATTTACGGTGCCTGTCATACAAAGAAATGATATGCTTAATGGATATGCAATCAGTAACACTGACAAGCCTTGCAAGATAATAAGCCATCTCATAGCTTGGCGTTGTGCTTTTTCTATAGTATTCACAAAACCAATGTTGTGAGGTGACCACACTTGAGACGCATATTCATGAAAGGGCATTACAATTATTTTATGAGCAGTTATTTTGGTCTTAGGCCGGGCGCAATTGAGGCTCCTTCGTAGCACTCCTAGGGAGCGGTTAGCTTCAGCAGTAGTCTTGGTTGGATATATGCGTATTCGGTCAATTTTATATTGGATCGGATGTGTACACCAAGAGGAGGTTCAAAGTGGCAGCAAAGAGTCCCTCTAAATCCTTGGTTTCCGCAGGGATAATACCATTGGCAGCAAGAGGCTTTGACCAAGGAGTGAAACTCCTTGTTTTGACCAACAAAGACTGGAGTAACAACTCCCCTGCTACTACTGCTAGATTTGACAAAGAGTAACACTTCCTCCTTGCTTAGACTCTTCTGTCCAGTCACTCACTGTGACTATGATCAGTCGTCTTGATTCAACAACCCTCCAGATTAGTAAAGGCTACCTTCTCAACACTCCATATGTTAATGAAACTGAAGGAAAATAAATATACTATAGTTTTAAAAACAATGAATTCATTGAATAAAGGAGTTAGAGACTTCTAGTCCTTGGGCTTGTTTGAATCAACTCACTTCCAACTTTCATGATTGAATTACATGTATAATCACAGGTCTACTCCAAAACCTTGGACTTTGGCAATGTTTGACTGCCCCCCTTGAGTTTTTGTTGTTTTGTTGACAACAAAAACTCAAGGGGGGCAAAGTCAAAGCATTGCGCAGAGTCCCAGGTTTGTGAAGTAGACCTGTGTGTATAATTGATGTTGATGTTTTCAAACAAAACTCACACAGCACATCCTATTCACTCTACACTTCAATAACAAGGTTGAACTAATAATAATGGTGAGACAAGATAGAGCTTCCGTTTGAGCTGCTACAAATATAACCTTGACATTCATTATCATATTCACCTTGATAAACAGCCTAGAAATGAGAACAAATTAAACTGTGTTTATGTTAAAGAATAACCATTTGTTTATTATACCTAGCCTGTCTTGATAAAGTTCTCAGCTATTTGGAGGAGTAACTCATCAAACAAAGTTTGCCAAGACAGACTAACTTCTAGAATTTTTAAATCAGGAAGTTTGTCCCAAACTCTCATAACTCCCAAATCAGGGAGTAAACTCCCTTGGTGCACTACACCACAATAGAGCTGTCATCATTCAGACAGAGTGGATAACTTCAAAAACATGATCCAGGATAATGGTCTCGATTAGCCTATGCAGGCTGTTGTGTCCATACTTGCCAAGAGTAATTTGAATTCAAAAGTGGGAGATTTCAATTCACAGCGATACTGCACCGCATCACGGTGCTTCGAGGGTGCGAAGCACCCAAGCGATCCACCCGGGGGTTTTGGGGCAGTGTGAGCCCCCAATAGGGTCCAGGAAGGAGCTCCGGCTGCTGATGCTCTGAGAGCGTTTCTAACCACTAGGAAGGGCTAAATACGCATATTTGATCCGAAATAATTTCATATTTGTACTTCGTACTAGTACTAAAGTATCAATCTGAGGTGAAATACACACTTACCATCAACACATGGGCCCCTAGGACTAACATGGCCTTACTTTGTCAATGCCCAGTATCAACACCCCCATTGGATAATTACTAAAAAATTGCGATAGGGCTGTTTTCTCTCAAATCTGGAGGAAATAGAGAGAATTACAAAAAGTAGGAAGTGGGCAGAAATGGGTGTGGAAATCTGGAGGGTCCCACCTAAATAGAGAGACTTGGCAAGCATGGTTGTGTCGACACAACAGCCTGCCCAGGCTAGGTCTCAATATTTCAGACAGCACAGCTCTTGTGCTTCAGCTGCTGAATCTTCCAACAAAAACAGCAGCAGTTAATCACGACATCGGTAATATTAACCCATTCGGTCAAATCTAAATGGATTCTTATGTAAATTAAATGCAGACTTTGCTTAAATAGGACACCATTTGGCGGTCTCCAGACAATTTAAAAAGAAGCCAATTCTAAGCCCCTTCCATTCTCCCTGATCTAACCATGTACTGCAACCCAAATAGGGGACACAACAATATTACTTATTTAATTTCGCTTTGTGATGAGATTAAAGTGATTAAGAAATAAACCTATACAACCCAAACACTTATTTTGTGGTGTGGACTATTTACCTCAACTAACTAAGTAACTCAATAATATTTTCCCTTTTACATTGAAGTTACCAATAAACCATTGTCGTGTCTGCTTTTTATTAACTGTAATCACAGCATGGTTCTGTTTAATTTTAAAAATGTATTGTTAAAACAAAGAAAAGTTTTATCACTGTATAATTTGTCTAAGTTTATCTAAAGTCTCAATCTATTCGTTATCTAAAGTCTAAATCTAAGTCTCTATCTGCTCTCCGAATTCACAGCAATTTAAAAAATGGGTAACAATACATGTATATGTGATATGATGTCAGCAATGAACTAAACCTTAGCTCATTGATGTCAGCAAGGTATACATTTTCTAATCAGCATACACACTGAGAGCCATATCAGATCCGCAAACACAGTGTAATGTCTATATTATCACTATTGTTTCAAGGGATGAAGCGACAGTAATTTATACACCCACTCACACGGGACTCACACACTCATACAACATAAGTAAATTATATCTGTGATAAGTATAGAGAGTGCGTTATAGAAAGTATTAGAGAGTGAGAGCTATACTTCAGAGCCATTCTACAGCTCATCATGTTTGTGACCATCATGAGATGATGAGACTTTTGTGATGCTTGCCTCCATTATTTTTCTCAAAGTAGAAGACTTCATCTCTAGCAGCGCTTCTGCTGTCACCGGTATCGTATCAAACCAAGAAAACAGCACATCAGCATCAACCTACAACACAAGCTCATCTCAGTATTCACCGCTGTTACTAGTAATAAAATCATCATTGTATAAGTCATTCCTTTTTGGGGATGGTGAGATGGTGCAATCGGTTAGCGCGCTTGTTATTTACTACCAGGAGATTGCTGTGAGTTGTGGGTTCGAGTCTCACTGGGGGAGCTTTCAAGGTTGAGTTTTTCAGCCCCCAGCACCCTCAGGTGTGTAGTCCTCGCCAGTCAAAGTGTTTATCTTATATAACCATCACATCTACCATGGCACAGATTGACTATCTCATGGGTATAATCAATTCATGTAGGAGGAAAAAACAAATTGCATCACTGAAAATCCCCGTTTATAGTTCAGATACAGGTTCAGTAGTTGCAAATATCACGAAGCTGTCAATAACTTTCCAAGTTTATGAATTACGATCACTTGTTTGAGAGTAGACAATGCTTTCCTATTTTGTTTCCTTAAAATGAGATTATCTGATTGCAACATAGACCTACTAATAATATTATTAGTAGGTCTATGGATTGAAATAAAAAGGCTAGTTTTACTGAGAACTACTGCAATAATTAGGTTATCAGGATAAGATTTTACCTAGTCTAAGTGCTCAGACTCCAAGGCGCAGGGAGTTACTTGCGCAAGTAACTCCCTGCGCCTTGGAGTCTGAGTACTTAGACTAGATTTTACCTGACCTTTTAACAGAAGGTTATGGTCTATTTATGATTACCTGATCGTCGACAATCTGAGAGAAGCAGGCCTGAGATAACAGCTGCTGGTCACTCATCAGACTTATAAGGAACTCTCTCCACCTCTCAACTGGATCCATGTCTGAAAACTCACACATCTCGGGCTTCTATAATCAGACAATACACATTAATGTGAGTTATAGTAACACAGGCAGTAAACACTGATATAATAAGACTAATTTTATTATATTAGTGATCATGTTGGCGTGCAGTAGCCTTGTCTCATCGCTACTTCCTCAAACAAAAAAAGTAACTGCGTGACAAGGCTAGGCGTACAGACAGCACAGCTACAGTACAGCACACGAACTGAAGTTTGGAGTCTGTTTGTTGCTGTTTCTAGTCGTACAGCACACGAACTGAAGTTTGGAGTCTATTTGTTGCTGTTTCTAGTCGTACAGCACAAGAACTGAAGTTTGGAGTCTGTTTGTTGCTGTTTCTAGCTTGCTTGCACTGAAATTTAGAAGTAAAATTGGAATGTATATTGAAGTATGCTAGCTCGAAATCATAACATTACACTGAGCACTTAAATCATTAGGCTGCTAGTGCTATTATTCATCACTTAGCTAACTCACTAGAGAATGTTTGTTGGAGCAGACATGAGGCTTAACAGCTGACTTCATCCCTTTCTCTTTCCTACAACTTTGCTTACTTTTATTCCAGCGATAGCTGACTGTCTCACAATATCCATATGAGTTTGTATGAAATATCGTATCTGTGGTAAGTATATCAATACAAAATATAAATTCAATAAAAAATAATTGTGCACTCATCAAAGAAGTCATTCTCATCACATTTACATTGATAGGAGATTTTTATATAGGTCTACATCGGAAATATAATGTTTTTATTTTTCAGATTTGCTCAAGAAATATTCAAGCCATGAGAATACATAGACTTTATATATACACGCAGACTCAGTCAGAGGATAATGCCATTTCCATACCAATTAAAAAACAACCTGTTTGGAAATTGCTAATAATTCTAACAATCAACAAATAACATGATTGTAGGAGGACAAATCTAATACCTCTGCACTTTGAATGAGTTTGTTTTTCAGGATGTTTTATGTTTAAGAATGATCACCCTACCCAGTTTTGCAGCTCATAATGGGTTATACCATAAACATATAAATACATAGACTTAATAGTAATAATAATAATTGTTACTATCAAGTCTATGTATAAATTCTATTAATATGTTTATGAGGTGTATTGAGGAAAGTTTACTACAAAATGTTGCCAGATTGTCACAGATTAGATGCTATCCACAGGAGTAGGAATTGTTTGAATTGAGAGAGATTTTATACATTGACATGACCTTGTAGACAGAGTATGTTTCAATTCATTTGATACTTTTTTTAACCACCATTCTGTCTAAATTGCCAGGCAAATTGTTTCAGTAAGAGAAAATCTCCATTCACACACACCAAATCATTGCAATGCTACAACATACTGGATAGCACAGTGTCGTTGCATTGTGAGGAAATCACTGAATTAGGGTGGATGCTTTCAAGCCTGTAGTTTCCAGTCCAGAGTAGTCATATGCTTATACAATGATGCTTTTGAGATTTGGGCCTATGCGATTTTATGTGCGTTGTGTTGCTCTCAAACTGTTACTGAGGAGCTGCAGTGTAGTAATACCAAAGTATCCAACACATGAAATAATTGTTATATTTGTGATAAAAAGTAGATGATTGCGGTAAGTATTATGGTGATAAGTATAAATACCAGCAGGTAGCAGTATACAGTCTCCGGGGCTGAGTGAAGCGTGCTGCCACGTCATCGCTGTTATCCATGGGTTATCAAACACATTGACTAACTCTGGGTCAAGGTCAACAACGCTCTCCAGATCACAAAGTGCCTGCAGATAACCAGATCATAATGAAATCTTTATTTAAAGCAGACTAACCTTTTTTTTTTATCAAAACTGGTCGTGGCTGTTTACTAATCATTCACCGTCTGATCAAACTATGTGGACTCCCTGTGATCGATTTGTGTAAAGGCAAAGAATGATTGGAGTAAAGGTTTGCCTTCAAAAACCTTACTCTTTCCAATTGATGGACCCTCATATAAAACAGAATATAATGAATGACTTTAGGATAGGCAGTCAGGAGAGCACTGCTGGTATATCGCTTACAGAGTTATAATAGATAGAACCTTCTATTCTAGGTTATCATAAATCAGCTTACATTGAGGTGGTTAACTTTAACTGTTGGAGTTGCTCGCACTTTTCTCATGATGATATAATCTCTACGACCGCTGATGACACACTGTAGATTATTCTGTTGAGAAATTCTCATATCATCCGAAGTTGTTCCACTAGACAGTGAGCTTGAAACCGAATAAAGAGAATTTGCCAGACACTCGAATCCTTTGGGGACCTGAAAACAACCGACAAAACTGATAACAAACATAAATAATGTTCATCGAATTCTCATAGAGTGGGTTAACTTTGAATGGGCCCACTATATTATCATGTTATATTTGATATCATAATATCTTATAGATACAAATAATAAAGGAAGATAATTTAGTTAGTTACCTTTACATTTTGTATAAGATCTGTGGGTAATATCTGATCGAGTATCCACTCCTCGCTATCAAACTTATCCACATAATTAGCATAGCTCTCCGTCTCATATCTTGTGGTGCTGCTCATGGAACGTTTAGTTATCAAAACTTTACGATCAGCAAACCTGAAAAGTGAATTTTACCCTAGAGGAGTTAGTGTTAACTAGAGTTTAATTTAAATTGTTTGGGGGTGACTTAAAGTAAGCAAGCACTAAATTTTCATTGACTCTTACAATGACATAGTCTGCCCCCCCCCCCCCCGTGTTTTAGGACGTTTAATGCCAGGGTTTTTTATAATTATTAGATATTGATGCAATGACTGTAACCACGTAAAATAAGACTTTAAAACACATTTAGATTTACCATCATAACCTATAATTAAGTATAGATAGCTTTAGCAAGCTGGAATGCTCCACAGCTTTTCTTTTGTTGTATTTGGGCACGACTCAGACAATGATAATTTTGATGTCAGTGTTGAGCATACAGCCATGCCAATAAGGCTACTATTACAATCTCTGTGGAAACTTTTCACCTGAGTATAAAACTTCTCTCCAGGATTAACTTGACTTCTAGTCAAACCATTTTATGGAGTCATGTAAGTGTATATACAACTATGGTATATATAACTGAACAACCAATTGTAATTTGAATTGTAAATTTTAATAATCTCTGACAAAATTTTTAAACATGTCTTTTTTATCTCGCACCATGTTAACACCATTTCATCATTATTGTGATTTATTTAGGTCACGAGTTCTTTGAAGAATATAAACCAACAACTTTAACTTCACGCGCTCTGTTGACAACTCAGATCAGTGTAAATCCAGCAGATGGTATTTCTTGCCGCCCCATCTGACGCCCCCCCCCCCCCCCCCCCCTAACAGGGGAAGACAATGACAATTCTATAAAATATGGCGTGTACCGACAAACCTTTTTAGGTAATGTCTGACACATCGGAAAATTTACCATCACAAAGATACCAGTTTTATGCACACTGTGTTAGTTCTAATATCACTTTTACTTTTAGGGTCGGGGATTATCAATCAAGCAAATAAATCTCAAATGATTATTGATGTAATATAAATAGCAAAAGAATAGTAATAACAAACTGTTCAACTCATCATTACATGAGCATTTTCAGTTTTATCTTTATTTATGACAGAAACCCTAGTCACTAGATCTGAGTAAACAAAGGTCTAAAGTTATTAAATTTTTATCAGGGCCAAATAGTGATTGATTTATCACAGTTTTATTCCAATTAATATCCATTTTAATGAGATTTGTCACGTAATTTTGCTAAATTCATAATGAATAGGAAAGTAACTTATAACGTCATCTCATTATTATAACACGCTAATGTGTTTGGCTATAGACTTCTTGTTTGTAAAATTTTATGTGACAAGTGATCAAAATTTTAATCATTACCCAATACAGTCTGTGCCCCAATTCCTCAAATACAGCGAGCGGTTAAATACAGCGAGCGGTTAAATACAGCGAGCGGTTAAATACAGCGAGCGGTTAAATACAGCCGCGGTTAAATACAGCCGCGGTCAAATACAGCGAGCGGTTAAATACAGCGAGCGGTTAAATACAGCGAGCGGTTAAATACAGCCGCGGTTAAATACAGCCGCGGTCAAATACAGCGAGCGGTTAAATACAGCGAGCGGTTAAATACAGCGAGCGGTTAAATACAGCCGCGGTTAAATACAGCCGCGGTTAAATACAGCGAGCGGTTAAATACAGCTGCGGTTAAATACAGCGAGCGGTTAAATACAGCGAGCGGTTAAATACAGCCGCGGTTAAATACAGCCGCGGTTAAATACAGCGAGCGGTTAAATACAGCGAGCGGTTAAATACAGCCGCGGTTAAATACAGCGAGCGGTTAAATACAGCGAGCGGTTAAATACAGCCGCGGTTAAATACAGCGAGCGGTTAAATACAGCCGCGGTTAAATACAGCGAGCGGTTAAATACAGCGAGCGGTTAAATACAGCGAGCGGTTAAATACAGCGAGCGGTTAAATACAGCGAGCGGTTAAATACAGCGAGCGGTTAAATACAGCGAGCGGTTAAATACAGCCGCGGTTAAATACAGCCGCGGTTAAATACAGCGAGCGGTTAAATAGCAGTGCGATGATAAAAATGGCTTTGCATCCAGAAAGGCACAGTAGTTTGCTATTTATATTATGCCACCCATATCTCTTTATGTGCGTTAAAATTGCCTACTGCCGGCTTCAATGGAGTTCTCTAGCCATTGTGGTAATTCTGTTCGGAGCTAGACCAAATTATGTCCATTTGTCTGCATTTGGAGTTGCCCCCTTCCACTGGATCAGGAGCAGCTCCGAATGGAGGCAAATAAACCAAACTTGGTCTAGATCAGAGCCAACACATTGGCTAGACTTCATAACTGGAACTTTTCTTACTTGGCATCAGTGTTGTCTTTTGTAGGCCATATTATGTGATTTGTCGGATCTTTAATCACCCCTTTGAACAGTAGAGGGTTAGTAGCATTCCATGAAGTGTGTGAAGCTTGTCTTACCTCCCCGGTACTTCTTCTTTGATGTCCTGTGAAATTAAGCACAGAAAAGGGGTCAATGAATGAGAGTCGATAAATATTTTAGCCTACGAATTTCCTACACCAAAGAATGTAACATTGACTTACCCAAGGGCCGAAGGTGTCCAATAGGAAGTCCGGGAGCACTTGGTAAATCGAGCTTTGGAGGAAAAATGATAGTCATGCTCTGATCCTTTGGAAACTTAACCATTGACTGTTTCTTTGACGCTAACACCAGCATTACCAGAGGTAATAGCATGAAAATGTGTAAGGCTCGGGCACTCATATCTTTGTTTAGAAGCTACAGTCCAAAGATTATTCCAGTAATTCTACTGCAAAAAGTTTTACATGTCACTCCCACTCTGAAAAATGAACCACTAAAGATTATTAGTGCCAGATTTTGCCAACGTGGAGCAGAGTGGCCATATTTATCAATTCATCACAGTTACAGTAAACATCATACTCAAAAGAGAGAAGATAAGGGCACTTGAAAGCCTGGTAACAGCTTTAACATGCAGTGAGTGAAAGTTGAAATGTGGCAAATAAAACCGCCAAGAGTTTTTAAAAAGTTATGGCAAATGACTGAGCAGTATTCTGATGTATGCTTTAAACGCCTTTGTACTATCGGGAATATGTAAAATAACGAAGTTACCCTGATATCTAACATGTATTGTGAGACATGATTGGGTGAGCTGCCTTTTCAGTAATAATAGTCCATAATTCATTTTCACACACAATATTATACTTTATAAGATGTAAACACTTTTTTTTATATGAAACACAGAATTGTACTATTCCAGATTGTGTGTGAGAAAAGCCGGATCTACTGCTGTCACCTACATGACCCTAGCCTATCCTCGTGCACTGTGACTGCTGACTTTTGTTTATTCCTTCATCACAGCAAGGACCGTGCACAATAAATAAGACCAATGTCAGGCCTTAGTTTGAGGTCAGGAGTGCAAGATTATGCAGCTGCCTCATCATCATCATGATGATCTACCACTGAACTCAATCTTATCTAATGAATCAGGCTGATCAGGGCTGAGTGTTTGAAGAAGAAAGCAAAACTGGTGGACTTCTCTGGTTTATAATTTTAGTTTGCAGGATTATGAATGTAAGTATGATAAGATAATAAATAATACTGAGTATTTTTCACACCATTTGCATCATGGGTTCTATCTATCTATGAAGTTCCCCTGTCTTCTAGCTAGTGGGACTACCAACAATCTCTATGGTTTCATGCTTCGAATGATGAATGCTAACGATTCCCATGTCGATAAAGCATGAAAGTTGATCTGCCGCAGCCGGGATATGAACCCGGGCCTCACGCATGGAAACTATTGTTCCGTGTGCACTATCCATTCAATTCATCTACGCCGCCTTTTATTTACGTAGCAAAACAAAACAGTTCCTGCCTTCGAATGAAGAAATGAGTACAAATACGTTCGCAAGTTAACCTAAATGCTAATCCCACGTATCGATTAAGCCTAAAACCAACGTCACGTCGTCATATTGAAACATAGTGTATCACAAGTCAAAACAAGGGACTGGAGGGAGATAGTATTAGAAAATAGTTTGAATTGACTGATAGAGTGCAGGCAGGGAGCTAGAGTTAGTTTCTAACTCTTCAGAGTTAGAATACATGTCCTAAACAGACTAGTTAGTAAGAATTAGTAGTAAGTCGTAAGTAAGTACCAAGTTCCAAACAAAACACACACATGTATTCTGTGGGTAGATTATATCTCCCCACCTCAGCTCAGACTACCTCAGGGGAGGTGATCACGACATGATATCAGTGCTCATGGATACAACACCGAATTCGATTGTGTGTTTTAGAACATGTTGATTTTTGTATGTGATGTAATCATTCTGGTCTATCAATGGTAAGCCACCAGGCCAACTTGTAGGGAGAGCATTCCATTGTCTACATGAAGAAAGACTGCTGATGGTACTGGGCTGTGTGTATACATAACATGGTAGGAGTATCTCTGTTAGTGGTTACCTGTTATGTTGCAGCCATCAGCTATATTTTGGTAGTACCCAAGCAGTGAGTGACCAAGTATAACACTAAGGTGATGTTCTAGCTGCTGGGGATATTTATTATTGAGAGTACTTATGGTTGGTTCATCTTAGCATTTACCTAATTGGTGCACCCAGGATAACATTTTATTTTTCACAGTCTTGAAAAAGCCCCAAGTGAGAAACCTGCCCTCTCGTAGGCCTTCAAGCGTACTTTTTATATACAGATATTACAGATATTTGTATACAGATATTTGTACCTGGTCTATTACTAACTTTACTCCAACTATATATTATACTACTACCAATTATATAGTTAAATATGTAGGTCATAACTAAACTGTGCACAATATTACCATATATTAGCCAGCATGTGGCTCCCTGTAAGCCTATTGTGTACAAGCAGGGATAGCCTAGAGTCTAGATAAACCAAAATACGGTAGGACCAGAGACTATAGATATCTATAGTCTCTGGTAGGACTATGACACAATATAAATTAGCCATTATGCTTACTAAAATATGTCTCTGGAATTATTTGGAATTAATGGTGACAATATCCATGGTTTGTATAACCAATGGAGGGCATTCTGTACTCGGTATTCATATTGAGGAGTACATACCCATTCATGTACCAGACCTATTAGTATATTATTTATACTCAAGGTGATGGGGTGATGAGGTTGTGGACTAAGGTTATGGACTTAGAGTTGACCTGATGCTCATTTGTTGATGATCGGAAATATAGGCTTGTCTTTGTCATCTGGGATTAGAAACCAACATCTTGATGTTTTATATTTTATCCATGACTGATTTTTTTCCTTGACTGATTTGAATTATTTGGGTCTAGCTGATTAATCCCATATAGGCCTCATTATTTTATTATAATACACACATACTATCTGTATACATACCGAGCTGCCGTTGTATATTGTGAGTAGGATTGTTAGGATTTGAGTCTGAACAAAATTATATTTTTAACTGAATTCCCCTGATGGCTATGAGATGCCCATTACCTGATACAATCATAGCGTGGCCAGCGTATAAGCCTCAGGGCATATTACAACCAATGAACTAAACAAGCTCTCTGTTACAACTACACTGTTTGGGGTCTGTTCATAAAATTCTCCAGGTTGTGCGCTTTTGATCTTAGTGCATCTGGTCGGAGTCGGTTATGGTTGCGGTAATTTTTTAGATATTATTTAGTAATTATCTGCTACCTGCTGATAGATGTCACTGTTTTACTTGATTGTCACGTTTCTGACTTTATTATCAGAAGAAGAGATCACCTGATTTCAGCTGACACCACACCAGCCGAAGGTGTCACTGGGGCGGCAGGCTGATTATTTTACTTAGATGGTGAAATACTGGTAATATTTGTATTGTTTATCTCTTACGATCCAGTTCCAGTTTGTATTTTGTACTTTTACTCCCTAAAGTTCATCAGACCAGCTTCAGATCAGATCAGACCAGCTTATTAAGGTAACATTAGTGTACTAAGTGATGTACTTGGTGATGTACTTCATGATGAGTTGAGGTGAAGGTATGTGATTATTGTATATCTAGATGTGATATTTGGATACACAGCTGGGTTACACACAGGCTCCTGGTCACAGCTGAGTGATTTTATGCTGCGGTGCTTGATTAATTACTTATCTATTAGTGATGATAGAATGCCTTGTAATGTAGGGCTAATCTCAGTTTGGCTGGTTACTACTAAGTTACTAAAGCCCTCATGTACTGTGTATAAACTTAATAAGTAGGACAAAAATTTTGTCTTACTTATGCCTGGCAAAATGCCCTACAAATTGAGGCGGTAGCGTGCAGTTAAACGCACAATAGATATCCTCTTAGTTTGTTGTACACACAAGCAGTTTATATCAGTAAGAATGCAAGCCTATGCTCCCACATACCTTGGGGGTTAATATATAAAGTATTGTTCAAACACAATGAAGGCAACATACTTTGATTAATGCTATTAGTTATAAAAAGTAATTTGAAGTTTTATTTTTTTGGGCTATCCACACTAGCAGACAAGTGCTTATTTCACTCACAATCAGCAACAACAACAACTCACAATCAGCAACAATACTTAACCCCACCAGTTATGGCTCAAGGGAGGGAGAGAGAGCGTGTATAGCACATCTATTGGCCTGACCAATAGATGATTACCGTGCAGTTGATAGATTTAGATAGTATTAGGTAGTATGGGATAGTGAGTGGAGTAACCTGTGACTGATTGTAGTGTGGCACGTTATTCTCTGCACTGTACCTACTGGTGAGATAGTCAGGTTATTGTTGGTACCATATCTCTTTTACTGACGCATTTAGCCCTGTCCGGATTTTGCAGTACGAGACCTAAAACACCCAGGTTAAACTCGGTAACTGTAAATTGCTGAACAGGCTGAACGGACGGAACAGCTGAACAGAATTACTCAGACTACTATTTGTTTGATTCTCTTAATTATTAGCTATTTTTGAACGAGCATGGACAATTCCTTATATTCTGCTCATTGATTTTGTTTTTTTGAGTTTGCATTCGCCTTGGTTTCTTTCAATTTTATTCACAGTAAATCTTTCTGCATTACACTAGTGACTGGATGGAAAGTAGCTTGTCTTGGCAAGCTCTGTTTAGGAGGAACCCCAAGCCCCCTCCCCAACAACAAAGCTTGTCAAGACTAGCTAGATGGAAGGTTGTGCTGGATAACGTTTCTGGTTTCCTGAACACCATCAGATTATGTAAGAATTGGCACATTGATCGCTACATTTGCTTGCCCTAAATTAGGTGCCAACGGGAACTTAGTGACTCATTAGATGATTTGACTAGAAGGAATGTGTTTGAGAAGTGATAGTCAGCCAGAGAAAAGATTACCAATAATAATTCTAGTCTGAGAAATTCTGTTCAGCTGTTCAGTCTGTTCAGCAATTTGCAGTTACCGGGTTAAATTGTGTGTTTGCTTACCTGATATGCTTTTTAATAAGATAACATTTACCTATCACCAGCTACCTCTCTCTATATGAGATACACGACTTAAAGTTACGGGATGTTATGATTCAGATATGGCTGCTGTTATATAGAGAGAGTTGTCCCCGAGCAGTACTAATGTTTTAAACTGTAGGAATTCTCCTGCCTCATTGTTGTTGCGATCTGGATAACTAGTTCACACCAGATATGAGTTTCAGATGTTGTTTGTTGTTAGTCAGTAGCGCTCATATTTTCTACTCCACACTGTTTACTATAGATTGTTCTTGATTTGAAAGATCTGGAGCATTAAGTTGCCTATATATATACATTCATATTATTACATAGTTCTGTTGATAGTTTCAATGAAATAAGCAAACTTAGAAGAGACTGCTGCTGCTGCGATGCAGTCTGACAGTAATTCTGATACTAAGTTAGGTAATGTAGTACATTATCCTTGGTTTGTGTGTATCTGTCTTCAGAAGGCCCTCTGTGCTGTTACATCAGCTGATCTCCTGTGTTGGGCACAGCAGGGAGGGTGCTGGGTACAGTTAGTAGGTGAGGATTACCCCATTTGTACAGCATGTGAGAATATGCTCTACTTTCTCTGTTTTGACCTATATAGTTTAGCTTTGTATGTTGTATCCAATCCATAGACTTAATATTTTATATTTTATTAAGTCTATGATCAGATCTGATTGATTGTTGGAAAGGAAGGCCCAAATGGCAACTTCATCCCAGGTACATTATAACTTGCAGCTTATTGGTCGCTGATCACTGGTCTACTCAGTAATATTTTTGTGTTCATCTGTCACAAGAGAGACAACACACTTCCAGACTCTAAGTTTTCTGGGTTTTTGAACTTTCAAAATAGTTTATTCATTCACAAATGTCCTAGTGCAAGTAAAGTTTTTTTTTGTTCATTGCTATCATATTGCTTTGATGTGAACAGTGGTTGTTTTTTGCTTTCCTAAACACTGGAAGGCAAATTCACTCAATCAGTCCCCAGACCGGGTGACGTTGTGCGAAGGGAGGGGGGGGGGGGGGTTATTATATAGGAAAAGGTGTGGTCTGTCTCCTTCACACTGAACTATTTCTGTAGCAGTCGTGTTGCCGGATAATGAGCACCAACCATCGGTTAGCCATCCTGGAGCATGTCTAACATCATTGACTTTTTATTTTATTATTTAATCAAGTCTGTTTCTAACACCAAGCCTTTCAAATTCAATCATGTCAAACGAGAACTAAGAGTAGTCTGTTTGTCAGAAGAATCTCCCTCCCCAGGGAATTCATTGGTTAGTCCCCTATTAATACCCCAGTTAGGTAGGCCTAGGTCATTTGTGTTTTTATGTGCTATGTAGTATAATTATTATTATTTTAAGTTTCAGGTTAACTGTTGTTGAGTGAGTTGCAGCTGTACAATGCCTCGGGGAGCGATACCTTTCCCTTTTGGTAGCTGTAGAGTTTGTAACGCTCCAGCTACAGGAAATCATTATGGAGCGAATACATGTGAGGGATGTAAGGTAAGCAGCGGCTATCAAAATACAAATATACTATACAAGTATAAAATGTCTTTAAAAGCTGAGATTAGCTGTAAACTGTGATGTTGAGTAATTCCCTGTTCATGTTCCACATAATATTATTGATTTCCTTTACCACACTATACATGGTATTCAGAATAAAGAAAGTACACAATAAAATTATTTGTTGCCAATTTATTTGCTTGATAGACTCATTAAGGCTGTACATTCTTCACATAGTGCCTACATTTAATTGTGCAGCAGTATTTTATATGATCACTATTTGCCTATCACTGTGTTTCCATGCATCGACTTGAGCCATTTTCAGAGCTGTGCGAACCATGGGAATGGTGTATGGCTCAGTGGTCAGCATCAGAGACTTCAGATCAGGAGATCTGAGTGAGATCAGCTCGATCTCAGTCCATGAGAATATGTGCAGTTTTCTAGGGCGACCTAAGAGAGGTGACAGCTCTGTTTGAGCTCAAAATACACACGGAAACACAGTGATTATGTGCTTTATATTATGAGTTTGTAGTGATGTGATATATTATGAGTTTGTAGTGATGTGATATATTGTAATGAATACTTCAACTTGATGTATATGTAAGAAATGCCCAAGGTTTGCATTATGCTAGTTATTTCTAATAAGTTATTTTAAATAAAGTTACCTCTCCTAGACAAATAACAAGGGATATGCAGAGCACCATGGGAACATGTTAGTCATAGACTTTATATATAACAGTATATATATTATTGAGTCTATGCTTTTACCACAGAGCATTGAATTCCATATCTGGAATAGCATCATTAGCTTTCTTTTGCAAAACAAAGGGCTTGCAAAAATAGCCAGTCCCTAGTAGCAATCTAGAAATGCCCTAATCATCGACACTGTAGGGGTATAATTACTGTTTGCAATTTTGTAAACAAGACAATTTGTCAGGCTAATTATTCATGCTACTAGGGACAGCCAATCAGGTAACAGTCAGATGGGTCCCTGTGTTTAGTGTCCTAACCGTATAACGCTATGATACTATTTCCATTCTAAGAGAAGAATCTAATTCAGTGCCACAGAGTAATAGATACAAGTGGTTAGTGGCTGTTAAAGAGTAATGAGGTGAAATCTTTTCTACGTTATGTTGTGATGCTGCTGTTCTATTACTGAGGTCCGTATGTTTTGTAGGGATTTTTTAAGAGGAGCCTGGGTAAACATGAGAAATATAAATGTTTAACTAATGGTAGCTGTCCCATTGACCCGGAGAATAGAATAAAGTGCAAGCTGTGTAGATTTAAACGATGTCTGGAGCTCGGTATGTCTATGGATGGTAAGTAGATTCTATTGCTGCGATAACTTGTTTTGTGAGCTCATACACGTGAGGGTCATTGTATGCTATTATCTTTTGGATTCGCTTCTCCACTATGATCTGTCTCACCAAACTCCAGTTTCCTAAGTGGTAGTATATAGTTGTAAATCTCCACAGCTGTTTACCAATCCTGGGCCCTTGTGTCAGATTTTGTCAGCTTGTGTCAGATTTTGTCAGCTTGTGTCAGATTATGTGAGCTTGTGTCAGATTACTGGCTCTGTGCCAGCTAGCTCTGCAGCTATCTCACAGCAGAGAGCCATTGATTACTTGTGCCATTGGTCTTCTTAGTTCTTACTCCATCCACTTGGTTACAATAGGCTGGCAGGGGAGGGGTCAATTTATAAATTGAGCTTGCAATATATAAACATAATCATTATAAATCTCTTATTCAGCTATAAAGATGGGGCGTATCCCAAAACTGCAGAAACAAAAGGCTCTGGAGAAAGATACTCAGAACAATAACAATGTTAGTGAGGCCGGTGGCTGTAGCAGTGGCTGTAGCGGTGATGCTTACAAAGACAACAATACATTCATGTAAGGAAGCCTTATCATTATCAGCTCTTCTCAGCCTAGTGCAACTCTCACCAGGCTAGAGCTGCTCTTCTCAGCCTAGAGCTGCTCTTTTCAGTCAATAGCTACACTTTTCAGACCAGAGCTCAGCCTAGAGCTGCTCTTTTCGGCCTAGAACTGCTCTTCTCAGCCTAGAGCTGCTCTTCTCAACCTAGTGATGCGCCTCTCAAGCTAGAACATCTTTTTTCTTATCACTGAAGCTCAGTCCAACGAAAATGTATCTAATTTATGATAATTTGATTTTAGAAAGCCAAGTAGTCAACAAGCATCAGCCATATCATGTAATGATGATATAGAACCTCCGGTATCTAAAGTCATGAAGACTGCTAGTGAATATATGAGAAGTCGATCAACAGTAAATCATATTAATATGGAGCTGAGTGGTAATAGTGGTGAGAGCAATGCTGACGGTCTTACTAGGTCAATAACACAACGTCATATAACCCATCGGCAGCTATCACATCAAGGTGGTAATAATCATAACAAACGAAGTCAGCACTTCCTTACTAGGCGTCATTCATCCGCCGCACTATCGGGTAAGTTTACATTAAGTTTACAACTCTCAGAACATTTACTGTTCTTGTTCAAACACATCAATGCTCCACTGATTTTGAGAGTGAAAGGGTAGAATTCTGAAATTCAACTTTAATTTTCTGATTATAATGGAAGCACTATGAAGTTTTACTATGTTGAGTTTGATGATCATAGAATCTAAACCTGTAGCCTGTCCAATATATGAGTGACTTTGAGTGGTTTTGGAGGATTTGGAGTCATGTGATTGCAAAGATTTGGCTCAAATCGCGGTCTCATTCTATTAGAAAAGACCCCTCAAAAGTTGACTACTTAGTTTCAGATCATGTTGCTTATCATTGTGTACCATGTATATACATTGACTCAGGTAGACATACTAGAAAAGTCAAATAATGTTACATTCCTCCTCCAATCAGATATATGATTAAATCTACAGCCATGTGTTTGTATATATAGTAATCTGATGAGGCAGTTTGCTGCTACTAGCGAATCAATTGTAGATTGATTTGCCATTTTTTGTAGAGCGCAATCGAAAGCAAGAATCCCATTCATACAACGGCTATCCACAGATGCCATCAGCTGGTACAGTAGCTGATGATGGTAGTAGTATGGTTATACCTAATATGTCCACTGCTAACCACTCCCAGTATATTCATAGAATACATGAGGACGGACATGATATGGTACAACTTCTCAAAGATGTCATCTCAATAAACGACTCACCATCCCCAGATAGTATGCACTCTGTTAAACCGCCCCTATCTTCTGCTTCACTAGCTGCTGCTGCGGCATCAGCAGCAGCTAATAATACTAACTATGCCCGCTCACTAGCTTCAGCTGCAACCACAAAAAATAAGACCAGCAGCGCAACCACCGAGTATAGTAATGACTGGTACCATAGGGCTAGTCTGGAGGATCTGAGGCTTAATATGCCTGGCAGCGGCAGCAGCAAGTCTAAGTTAGGTAATTCGGCGGGGAGGCAGCAGAGGGATTACGGTGGTAGCTCTGGTTATCACAGTATCTCAGCTTCATTAGACGCGACGCATAACGGCGGCAGCGCAGCATTCGGTTATACTGATGATGAGATGATGGGCAATGCTTTCCTGGACGCCGATGACGCTGAAAATTTTCTTTCTCATCGGGATGATGGCAGAATGCACCATGCTACGAACATGGCAGCTACAAATATGGTACACTCTGATGCTCGCTCATTACTACCCAACACACATGCCATGTTTATCAATCCGGCCACTCTTATAAACTCTCATCTTGAGCCTTTAGGGCGTATAAACCCTCATGGGCCTTTAGCACAGGATCTTCACCCCGAAATCTTTGACTCACGGGTGGTTCCTCCTACGCTAAGTAACCTATCGCCCTTAACTCAAACAGATCATTCACCCATACAGCCTTATTATCAGCAGTCTCGACAGCAGCAGCAGAATAATAATCAGTTCTCTGATTCAGTAAATAATACCACATCTGCAGGTGCTCTATCTGCAGGTGCTCTATCTGCTGCCCCCTCTGACATGCAGTCAGCCTCACCTCATCACTCAGCCTCTAACTCTCCTATCAGCAGAGCAGGTGCTGCCCCGGCGGTGTCATCTGCCTCTTCAGCTCATAGGAGACATCAGCAGCAGCAGCATTATCACAGCAGTAGTAGCTCAGATAACTCACAGCAGTATAACTCTGCATCCCCCTCATCATCCTCGTCCGCAGCAGCAGCAGCAGCAGCAGCAGCAGCAGCAGCTGGACTGGCAGAGTATCACACATATACAGCTACAGATATGAGCAGCAGCAGTAACTCCTCTCCTACAGGCTCAGGCTCTCAGCAGCAGCAGCAGCAGCTGATGATGAGTAGTGCTGACCCACACATGCTGCATACAGTGACCAGCTGTCACAGTGCTGCTCACAGTGCTCATAGTATAAGTACAGTGATAGCTGATCAGAATCCAGCTCTTCAGGTCTATACATCTCGGGCTCACCGTCTGACAGCAGCCGCCTCTCATAATCCGCCGCAATACAGCGGAGGAGGCGCAAACACTAATGGTGGCCAATCTACCGGCAATACGGCCACCACTACTGCAGGATCAGTAAGTGTCTTAGCTCCTAATCCTTGTTAAGGGAGGGTTAGTCTGAGCTTCATGCTCTTTATATATGGAGGGCTATATGTATAATAGCCATGCTTATATCTGGATTCTGTGTTGTAGTTTGCAACTTCCCAGGCTTGTGTTACTCTCAATAAGCTAAATATAGCAGAAATAAGCAGTGCTGCTGACAGATGACAGATGAGAGCAGCCACCCTGTCTCATGGACATTATGCCCTCAATATGTTGCGACCCCGCAAAGGATAAGCTTCTCATATCAGCCTCATATAAATCCACCAATATAAGCTCATGTGATTATAATATGCTCTAATGACAGTTTTTCACATTGTTCAGGTGCTTCATTATGAGTACAGCCCAGTTGATGAAGTTCAGCCGACCTTCCAGCTGCTGACTGAGGAGGATATACAGACTGGTACTTCAGCGGCAGCAGCAGCAGATATATCTACCAGCCCTGTGAGGATGGGCCCTGCTGCTGTCCTACCAGAAGGTGAACATGAGGAGGCCCTTATAGTGAGAGATGCAGCTCAGGTATACTGGGACGTCACAGCGGATGTTAGAGAAGGAATCAAAGTTATGGAGGAAGTCATTGCTTCTGGCTCGGTAAGTTAATCTGGAGTTTACCAGTGAAGACAAGTTAGTCACATAAACAAGATAAAAAGAAAACTTTTATCGGTGCAGTCTAAATTTAGTTTATTGCCGTGGATGTCAAACTGTATATGAGAGAGATTATAAGGTGTTGATTATAATAACACCATTTCTATATGTGAGGCAGAATAAGGTGATAATTATGCGAAGGCTGTGGAAATTACCCAGTGGTTTCTCCTACCTTCCTCACACTACATGATGTTATCTGCTGAGAAAGCTGCACATTCAGCTTGACTAATCGCTATTTATTGATCTGTCATTATGTTACTATTATTATTGTATGATACATTTCAGACGGATAGGATGGTACCTTTTAGTCAAGATAATTTACCACAACTCTGGAAATGGCTGATGGAATCTGTCACATTCTACAATAACCAAATAACAAGTATGTCATTTAGCAATCACCATCTGAACCCCTCCATCTCTCCCCCTCCCCCCGAACTCCCCCCCCCCCCCCCCCGAACTCCCCCCTCCCCAACATCATTTTTATGATTATATATATACATATATACATACCCACAGGCACATCCATTCAGGCATACATCACACTTACACACATGTACACACACATATATATATATACACATATACATACATATATATATATATACACATATATACATACTTATATTTATTGTGTATCTAGAGTTTTGTATGAGATGTCCACTGATGGCTGCTGTATGTGATGATGATAAAGCCATACTTATAAAGCATTCCTACATCTCACTATGGCTGGTAAGTTTCCTCTCTCTCTTCTCTATTCTCTATTCTCTGTCTCTGTTCTGGTTATGTAGTTATTAGTATAAGTACATAGCAGTTATATTATGACCTCCTCGGTCATGTAAATATTATCTCAGGTGAGTTGAAACAATAAAATTAGGCTTTAGAGATTGACTTGGGTGACTTTTGGCACAGGAGATGATTAGATTAATTATTTTATTAAAGCAGCTGCTCTATCTGATCACGAAATACAAACTCTAAAAACTGGAGATGTTTATTAACAGCATTGCAGAGTGTAAGTTATTGACATAAACTGATATGTTTATGGTTATGTGATAAAGCGTTACAATCCGGTATGATAGGAAAGGTATTCACCCGGGGGTGGGGGGGGGGTGCTGGCAGCTGCAACAATCAACCTTGAAATCTTCCCCATGGGACTCTTACCCACAACTCCTGCTGCACCAATCTCCTGGCAGTGAATAGCAAGCGCACTAACCGATTGCGTGATTGCGCCATCTCACCATTCATAATATACTTTGTTTGTGATTGTAGATATGGAATGCACCATTATTTAAGAATGGTCAGACATACATACCGTTCCATGATACACCATATGTGTACACACGTAACTGGATGGAGAAGATACTACCAGATCACTTTGTGGAATACTTACATGAGTACGCGAGGAGACAGAATACAGCTAGATTTAGTATATCAGAGACGGCCCTGCTCTGTGCACTGGCTCTAACTCCATGTAGTGAGTAGTCTGTGCAGTTAAACACCATACATTATTATTGTCTGAGAGACCAGGCTTTTCTCATAGAGTCAAGTTTAATGTTCATTGAAAACACTCACTTCATGAAAATAGGAGACATTGATTCTTCATCGATCAAAGCACATATCTTGCGGTGAATTAGCCAGTCGAGTTACAAAGAAGTATCAGATAAAGTGAGAGAATTATAAACCAGAGTTACTTGCTCATGACAAAGTAGGGGACAACTCTCAGGCATTTTTACTAGCATTGCTTACATTCAACTCATCTGGCTACATAGTAGCTCATTGTTGTAACAAATAGGCGTAGAAGAATATAGTTGAGATTGGTTTTCACACGCCTAGATCTGATAGAGTTTAATAATGAGATATTACTTGTAGATGTGGCTGGAGTTAGGTACCCTGAAGTAATCGCTCAAGTACACGAGAAGTTTAGAAAAGCTCTTGTATATGAGGTAGGGCTGCATATTATATATTGATTTATAAGTATCATATATTATCCTCCGCACTGCGGTTATGCTATGTGAGTAATTAATACGGAATATAAACAAGTTTCAGCATGGACGGATCTGGGTGAACGCATTACCGTCAACCCTGGCAAAGTATAGATGTACTATAATATAGTATAGAAGGAATCACAGGAAATTCTCCCTGATATTACAGTCCCTACACATATGTGTATATGTATACAATGATGGTGATATTTATCCTGTTAGTGTAGAGCTAAGATAGATTTATTTATATATCTCATTACCTTATAACACTGATCGTATAGCTATCTAATAGCTATAGAGAGAATCACCAATATAGAATAGCTAATCATGGTTTCATGTGCTTTATTCGCAAAGGTGAAGAAAACGAGACTGAATCCACATGAAATACTAAACGAGGTGCCGCAGTTTCTCAAAAACCTCGAGACTTGTGTCAAGAAACAGGAAATTATTCTGGGCTTTGATGAGAAAACGCCACCTGGTAAGTAAAGATGTTTTTGCTTGGTTCATGTTGACTTTTGTATCCTCACCATAGAGTTATGATATAGAATATTATGGTATAGTCTAGTGTGTAATAAATGATGTTCGTTCACTCCGGTAATGACTCCACTTTGTTGGTGCTTCTAAACAACAATGCAATAATCATGGGTTCCTATCAAGACTATCATTGAATCATTGGTGTACATATTGATTAGCGGCAACATGAAGAATTAGGGAGTTTCCACCATTACCTATGCTTCTGTGTATGTGTGAGTCGACATGATTTGTTTAGGCGAGTGAGTGCACTGTTGTGGGTATGCTCAAGGAGTTGGTATCTTCAGTAAATATTTATGTCAGTAAACAATTAAAATGTGATCTTATCTTTAGAATTGATAGAGAGATAAAGCAGAATGAAGGGCCACTATTATCAAGCTTGACAGTGCAAATGAAGGTCGTGGATTCGAATCCCACTGAAGTCTACTGACTGCTGGGCTTTGGTTGGACCAGATTATAATAGAGGATGATAGTATACCTGAACCTACAGAACTCCCAGATTATATTTTCATAGACACATTTATAAACACACGGGTATATTTTGTTTTATAGACCTTATCCACATATAATTGAATTTGAATCTAGCTTGTGAGAAAAATATTTTGTATTGTGCCAAAACTTGCTATTATTGTTGTAAACGGCATCATATGCGAACCATTAGAGCTTGACCAGAAGACAGAAAAAGGGGAATTCAGCTCGGCAATCTAACTTTAATATCTACACTCCTGCTATGAATGTTATGACTGAGCGCAGGTTTAAAAATGGAGACCGAAATATTTTACTGTTTGCAACGCTTTAAGTATTGGATAAATTATAGAATGATTCGCCTAAAAATTACTCTATAACTGTGCAGCCAGCTATGAGGAGTTCAATACTCTACCCATTCTATCTAAATTTTCAACTTAGTATACGATGCAAAAACTCATGAACTGTAATGCAGTGCAGTGCTCTGTGCAGTTTTTTTGAGGGTAAATTGGCCTTAAACATTATGAGCAGTAAGTACTTTACAGCACATTGTGCCAGTGTTAGTTTATAATCTTTACTGTAAGCTTTGATATAAAACGCGTGGACCAAATTTTTTTACTAATCATTGAGCCTTTCAATTGCTGGGAAACATTATTATCTTATTACTTTACTCTTTTATGGGTTTTAAATGTTGTTTATGCTGCGGATAGTTTGATACATTTTTCTGACTCAAACAACAGCCTACGCACTAAATCATGTTATTATGTGATGTTGTATCACGTCGGCTATGCACTAATGATGCATTCTGTTTATCAAGTCTCAATAGACAGTTTTCTGAGCTCTTAATTATGCCTCAAGCCTGAGTTGTCCTCTCTCCAGTATGGTACTTTTAACCCACCCCAAAACCTGCTGTAAGAGGGTTATCTTGAAAACCAGTTATGTTAGGATAAAACGATTTTTGATTCAGAATCTGCACCATTGAAGACCCTGTAAGACATGGTTTCCAAATCATTGGAGGCTTGAATGTTGATAAATCCTAATTTTAGCGACAAAACTCATGAAAAATTCTGCCAAATTGTCTGCAAAACAGGCAGAAAATGCTATAATATCCAAATACTAAAATTATTTTCCAATTATGTCCACATGAGTTTTCAATGTTGCAGATTCTGAATCAAAAATAATTTTTATCCTATTATAAGCGGTTTTCAAGGTAACCCTCTTTTCAGCACGTTTTTCCTTTGCGACGGTGGGTTAAAAGTACCAAACTGGAGAGAGGACAATTCGAATTGAGGCCTAAATCGGAGCTCGGAAAACTGTCTATTCATAATGAATGTGAGAGAGAATTTTGAAACTCTGTTTATCTTCTTCTATATATCACTATATTAGTTGGTGTGTAACCAGGGAGTCCTTGGTGTGTTACCTTACCTATATAACGCAGATTGATTTACTCTCTGTCAACTCTTTTTGTATTATTTCTATTGTTTCATAAAATAAATTGAGCTGTTACTGTTTTCCTGTTCCTTCTCAGAACAATTCATCCTACCATAACATTAGTACAGCATTTAACGCATGCTGGAACCATGGATTTGGAGCATTTACCAGATCAAATAAGCGAAGAAAATGTGTCCGAATAAAGACAAGTCTAAATTATTGACAGAATAATGTGCTCAGAATTGAGAAACTACGGAATTCTAAATCAAACCCCTTTAGTGCCATGTGAACATTTAATTTGCTCTTCTGTAGGTAAGCATGTGGGCGGGAGTTTGGGGATCTTAAACTTGTTCACAATATCATGTGAATCACCTTAATCTGCACCTTAATCTGCACCGTATGACTACCGCATTTCCTATGATTGTGTGGGTCGTCTACAGAGTAAGGGGTCAATTTTTAAAAACTTACTATAATTTAAACAACAATAGTTGGTTGTTTTCTGCTTTTATAGAGTTGAACACACAACTCCTAACTTTCAAACCCCCCCTCTATAACCGAATTAGCTTAATAATATCACCCTGCCTGATAATATGATCTGACCTATCTAGTTAGTTGCTACCTATAAAGCATTATTAGCAAATTCTAATCATGCAGGCTTCAGAATCTTACACACACACAGTACAAACATATTTAATATTAAGACATACCGCAGTTCATTTACCAAAATCTATTACCTAAGACCTTTCTCTTTTTTAAGAAATATGCTTTGCCCTGTGTTTAGTCAAAGGTAACAAAAAGCCTGCTCTTGTAAATCCATTTCCCTTGATCCGGCAGCATCCCAACAAACCCACTGAATGTTAGATCATAGTATCAGGTAAATATGTTAATGTGTCAGAGTTGGAGCTGGAGTTTGAGTTGTGTATGTAGTTACTATGTTATATCACATGTTGTGTATGTAGTTACTATGTTATATCACATGCTTGCTGCAAACTACAAGGTTAGGAAAGGATAAAATATTGAAAGAATTGGCGTTACGTTGCACTTACCCAATGCAACAAATGCTTTCAGATTTAAAATACTGGAACGGCTCTGCCGCTTGGTCCAATATACATGCAGACTTGTTTATAATTTAGAAGTGATGTAACTATTCTATGATAGCTGTTGCCATATTATGTTTCTTGATTTTTTCCAAAAATATAAATCACCAAGGATGCAACATCTATGACATATTTAATTTTTTTTGTCTAAATAAACAATCATTTATATAAGGTATATAAGTTATATAAGTTATATAAGGTATATAAGGTATATAAGGTATATAAGGTATATAAGTTATATAAGGTATATAAGGTATATAAGGTATATAAGGTATATAAGGTATATAAGGTATATAAGAAATTCTTGAAATCTGCTAGCTAATATAGCTAAGCTGGCGAGGGCTAGGTCTCTGATAAAACCATTATTCCCAAATTGCATTATAGTTTTACAGAATTAAGACAATCTAACTAACTGCTCTAATATAACCATCTGGATTTTGCTGAGATTGCTCATGTCCCAGACCTGCATCATACAGAACTATATCCAATGTGTTGCCTCTGATTGGTGGGTAAATGATTGGCTATACAAAATTATATTTTTGCGACCAGCACAAAGTTTTCCACACATTTTAGGGTGGGCGTACAGAAACAAAAATGTTATATGAAAACCAAACAACTATTTATACGTGATGATGAGTGGTAAAATGAGTTGCAGTTCACTTTATAAAACTTAGACATACACAACTTGATTTAATCCTGACTCACGAGGGGCTTACAATACAACATTGAAATGATGGTGGCAATGTATTAAATTATTACCTCCCCAAGCGATTAACACTGTAATAAATCATCAAAATAGAACCAATAAATACCAAAGCGCATCCTGTTTGTGTAGCACATGTGCAGCAGGGAGGGACAGGGTATATCCCACCCTCCCTGTGTGGCTGCAGTGATTAGTTGACATTATGTCTATTAGAAGTACTTTCCAGTGGTCAGGGCAAGCATCTCTAAAGGTGTAAGTTTGCTGTAATCTGGTTTGGGCTTCTCCTGGAAGAATACAGCAGGATAAAGCCTCAGCCTGAAATCCCGATACATGAGTTTACCACCTGTGGGTACTCTATTCACAAACATCTCCATATTCATGAGACAAAGAGCTTTTCCATTCATGTCAAACTTAGTAGGGCAGACCTGCAGATTATAAGTAGTAGTCATATATCTCAGCCATGTTAGTACATCCTTCTTTGTCCAGTCTCTCGGATCTAAAACAAACAGCAGACCAGTAAAGTTAAATGATAGATAAATGGGTCCATTACTTTAACATTTCTAGTTGACTTCGGCTTTACCGAAGTGAGTTGAGGGTGACGGTTGAGGGAGAATGTGTGAGACGGTGGAGGGAGGCACTATACAATTCTGGTACATAACTATTTGAATGTTGGCCCATTGTCCTGTTAAAGCATCCATGGTATCTTAGGAACTGCTCCAGCTAATAAACTTCAAAATGAGCACAAAAGCTCAATTAAGCAACTATAGGACTGAAGTTAAGACTTATCAAAGTAAGGCCTCGCTGATGATCGCTCGCGAGCCTTGCGTCAAGAGTAATATGATCTCATAAACATACATTTTGCGTATGTCTACCATTAGAAACTTTTTACTCATCAAAACTGGATGAAACGAGTTGTAATTTGACATAGCTTGTGTCATCATAGAGACTAATCCAAAGCAAATAAATGTAGGAGACTAACGCAGACCTAAAGGTGAAAAAAATTGGTTTCACTTTAACAGGTCCATATACAATGTCAAATATTGGTCGAAAACCCTGATGTGACCTCACACATTCTCCGATCCCACCAGGAAAATATTGAAAGTGTCGACTTCATAACATGCCTCATAACTAAGCTTCTGGTGGTCCAATAAGGTTAAATTTGGGCTTGTTTTGAAGGTGATTAGCTGGAGAAACAGCTTTGATAATCCCAATCTTAATTTCATGGATGCCAACATATCACCTCGTAGCAGGCAGATATTAATTCCTAACAGTCATTTACAGACAAGTTTAAGTTTTTACTTTATCAAGCACTGATCGGTTTATGAATCAAATATTTTCCAGGTCTCCTTCACTCAGCAGTGATGGATCAGATAGCAAGTTTAGCGTTTAATCTATCTACATTGCATGATATAAATGATTGCAAATTCTTTGCTTGGAAATCAAAGGAAGTAAACAAAGTTCTATGGTGGTGACAATACAGAGTCTTCTCGTTATACCCAGGTAAGATAATATAAGACGTGATATACCTGTACATAGTATGTATGGTTACTGGGTCAAGTACCATATCCTACTAACAATATTTCAGAGTCAGATCTACTTGTCAGCTGTCGACCTGTCTGTACTGTCTAACATATTATACAAAATACTTCCTAAAGGCCAAGACGCACAAAGAAAGTTAAGTCGACTTCCAGGAAGAGGCGTTGGTTAGCTAATTCTGTTAATAAGAAGATAAAGCAAAGAGAAGCATGTGTAAGTCTTTCTCACCTTCTGGGAGGCTATATCTGATTGGTCTCTTCTGTGCTCGATCACCAAACTCTCTGTAGATGGCCAGTGGTGTTTTCTTTGTGATGTTAGCTGCAGTACTACAATGAATAACAATACATAGTCATCACATAGGATGGTGGGAAGACGCTGCACAATGTCAAATCTATCATTGTGATGTTTGATGATGTTCAAATATTGGTAAGGAAATTCACATTCATAGAGCATGTCTAATGAGAGAGTTGTACACGCTCATTTGAGTCATATTTACCAATTGGACTAATGTGACCCTGCACTGACCTATTTATAATGGGGACATATTTGGGATGTTTAGAGATAGAGTTGCTCTGTAGAGAATCTTGTAGAAGCGTAGATCCAGGTTTATGACTTTTCTTGAGATGTAAATCGTCGTCTATGTAGCTCATCTCGATCCATCTTCTCTTTAGTTTTATAGGGGCACTGCCCGAGTAACTGCTTCCATCGCTGTTTGTTGATGCAGGAGGGCTGAAACAGCTTCTCTCAGATGATACAGACATGATTGACAAAGAATTAAAGTTTATAGGACCAGCCTATTATTTTCTAAAATATTAAAAACTACGCTACAGGCCAGCTGAGCTTAAGCATGAGAGAGACAAAATTTGTCTCAATACTGCGTGTGTAGAGTTTGACTGCCAGCAGTCGTTTGGCGAGCCTCCTGTCGGAGATTATTGATTGTTACTGTGATCAATTGCTACTAGTTATATATATAAAAAATAACATGCCTGGGAACAGGATAGTCAGAGATACGCATCAATAGACATCTGACATTCTCAACAACTACACCGCAGTGTCTCCGTATGTTCAAATATCCTGTGTTCACAAGGAGGCTATGGCAACTAAAGCAACAATAAATCAAACTCTCATGTGACATTCTAAAAATACTCATCAGGTACAGCCAATATGATATGCAACAAAATACATACATACATACACGCATACACACATACATACATACACGTATACACACACGCATACATACACGCATACACACATACATACACACATACATACATACATACATACATCAGTTTCACTGCTGTGTCACACTCTCATGATAATCATTCTTTGATTACCATCGTAACACTGAAGCTCCGTTTGCCATATTTCATGATCAGAGAGAAAAATGGCGAGACTATCGAGATTTGTATCGCAAAGATGGTTGATATTTACAGCTTTACCACCAGTTCAACTCCAGCAAGCGAGGTTTTTTCTTGAATCTGGATAGCAAAGATCGATCGATCAACAATTTAAAAAAAAAGTCTAAAAAGATTTGAATGTATAGTGCAGTTCACTTAAAGTGACAGTCCTACTAGGCCATGTTTGGTATGGATTTAAAGATCTCAGGCTGAAAAGTCATTAGGGCATATGAAATGAAATAGCCTGTGAACCTAGTTGCAGTAAAACTGCTGCAAAGTTTGAAAATTGGAATCATAGTGATTTATTGCCTCCCCTGACCACTATGATACACTATGATCCTTGCTAAAATATTTAAAAAAAACTAAAATGCTATTTTCCACAGTTTTCATTTTTTTATTTTTTGCATTTGCCCTATGAACTCACAATATTCGAGTTACTGGGGTTATATATCCACTTTTCTAATAGGACTGTCACTTTAATTCAAACCTAACAAACATAAATTTGTTCTAATTAAGCAAAGTTTGAAATAAGTGACATTAGAATGCATTGAAATCTGGCTGAAGAGACCAATTTTCCTTGTCTGAATTGACAGGAGTTTTGAATTATATATTTTGAATTAACCAGCTCACACTGTATTTCTTGTTGTGCGTTGATCTAGCAAATCCATCGGCCTTCAACCTATTCATTCTAATGAAGGGTTTGTCAGAAGCAAATCTGTGTTATTTCATTGTCATGATGAGGGCATATAAAAAAAATTGATGCTTACAGGAAGTGCAAACTTATTTTATATTGAAATGATCGAGGCGAAACTTATTCCCAATGGAAACTGTTTTTTTCTTTTCTTGTCAGCGCTTAACACATAACTCTTATTCATGACATGCAAGACAATCTATAAAAACCAAGTTAGCTATTATTTTGACAACAGCGTAAAAATCTAGTGGTATACAAGCTCAAGCTTATATAGTAATTCTAAGAGCAGAGAAGGTGCGAAATGCAACAGCTTTTCTCGGATAGGCATAGCATTTAGACAATCTACATGAGTTTCACATTGATGTACGATCTTGTCTATCAGTGGAATAGTGATCATAATTGAGAGTTTTGCGTCGACTACTGTATCTCTTGGCTTTACGAGATTCATAACGGCTGGGTTTGCTTTTGGCCCCACTGCGGGTTCCTGTAGAGGACTCATATTTAGGCCCACATACGTATTTGACTGCAGTTTTCTTTTCCGATTGCTTGCTGCCAGCAGAGTTATCATACTTTTCTCTTCCATCCGTACTCTCCTCCTGCGCTTGTACATCGTTAGATTGATTGTCCAGGCCCCGTGACTCGGTTCCAGTATCATATCCAGATGAAGCGCCTTGTCTCATTACAGACTTACTATTGTGAACTAAATCATCGCTTACAGTTGTCTTAACATTAACAGGTGATTTATAATGTTTATTGAGTGCAGGGGTAGATTGTGATACAGCTAGTCTATCTTTATTTGAGTGATTAGTGATGTGCATGTTGTTATTTGACTGGTCTCTTATATTCTCTGTCCGACCATCTACTTTTCCACTCAGTTTGCCTGCAGCCTCTCTCTCTCTTTGCTGACGTTCACGCCGTTCTCTTCTAGCCCTACGCCTTGCCTCTTTCCTAGCTGCTAAATCTTGATTATTTGGTAATGTGGGTGTAGGTGCTGTATTGTTAGTAGTTATATCATTTTTCAGATGAGCCTCTACAACATGGGCAGGCAGTGTGAAGTCTGATGTCTTTTCTGGCGCTTGTTTCTCTCTTCCACCATATCCCCTCAACAACAGGTCAAGAGCTGGGCTGGCTAGATCAGAATATGATTGAGCAGCAGGCAGAGCAGTCTTTCTCTCTTCTTTTATAGGCTGTGAAGAAGGACTAGATACCTTGGCCATCACCTCAGCATCATTCTCCATATCACATTTATCAGTGAGAGCTTGAGACTCGGTCCGTTCCGTAAAGCTACCGCTTCGAGAACTCTTCTCTTGTTTGAGAAGATTTGATGTGGGCTCAACGATGGTTTCCGCATTTTTGTCCAAGCGAGGAGTTGGAACACCTTGGTCCGAGACAGCCAGCACTGCATTAGATTTAAGGTTGAGAGGTGATCCCTTGAACTGTTCAGGGGGAGATATATCTTGATATGAAGTTTCGAGGTCAGCTTGTTTGTGGGTGTCGTATTCCTTCTGTCTCTGCTTTTCCTTGATAAGCTCATGATGTTTCTGATTTTCTTTAAACTGCTGGGCTGACTCTTTACTTCTCTCTTCTTCCATCTCCATTAGTTTCATTGCTGACGCATCGCTGGTCATCTCAGACTCAACCACAGACATGATTGTCTCAAGACTATACTGAGGGAACATAGACTGGAGCTCTGAAGCTATTCTCTTAGTTCGTCGATCTACAAAAGTGAGAAACTAAGACTTAGTTAACGCTTTTAGATCAAACTACTGAAACAGGAGTTGTATGCAATATTTCATAGGTCCTATACAATAAGCATTCCAATAGAATAGATAACTGTAAGGTATATACTTTACATACCTCAGATACATGCGGATTGAAATCACGATCCTGGATACAAACAATAGAAAAGATGCTTTTGTAATGCCAGACAACTCCCAGGCATGAAATTAAACCAGTTGCACACAGATTGAGGCATTGCAGCACACATAAATGCTACACAGGGGGGTCTTTCAATTAGAAACAGCCAAAATCGCAATATTATCGCTCACTCACTGAGTGAGCGATACCTGCTAGGGGTCTCGCTTTCAGATCGCTCAGTCACTTGATGGAACTATATACATTCTGAGTGAGCGATTTGGGAGCGATTTTCTCTAATTGAAACACCAAGTGAGTGATAATTTTGAGCGATGTGATAGTGATGTGATAGTGATAACTTGCTATAGTAAAGGATCACTCTTTCTAATTGAAAGACCCCCCAGACTACACTACAGACTACATATGCCGTAAGCAGAAAACAATATTAGTAGGTATTTATAAATCTTTTGTCCTATCATTTGTTTATTAATCCTCTGTATAAAAATGGAGAAGCGATGTAAGCGCTCTTCCTTTTAGAAAGAAATTTATGATGGTATACTCTTAATAAATGGACATAAAAATACTAAATGGAAGAACACAAAATATAAATAACAATGTATAATGCTGTTAATAAAGCGTTGGGGCCGAGGCAGACATCATGTTGTACTGATTGACATGAAAACCTTGTTACTTTATAATTTAGTACATTTAAAAATTCTTCATCTAGACAGTGAGGACACCACAGGGCCATAGATATGGGTTTATTTACATGTTATTGCACAGTCATGTGATTAGGCAGCAGCAGCTTGGTGGCTCCCAGATACAGAGAGATTGTGGTGAGGAGACATACAGTACAAGTATGCTCTTTTATAAATGATGGGCAACTGTCTCTCTCATACACCATGCATTATGTGGGAGAGAGCTATGAACACTTAGCAGCAGTTTTCACACTGGTAACGCTACGCTACATGCTTCGTATGGACTCAGAGAGCAAGGTCATAGGAAGGTCACACCATCTCATACTGAATATGATCAGAGCTAGAAGAACATAAACAGGGCAGTAGCTTATCAATCACAGCCTTGAGAACTGATCAGAACTGATCAGAACTGATCAGAACTGATCAGAAGAGCAGCAGTCTCAAGTCAGTCATCTACTCTTATAGTCATCTGCTCTTACTATTTCTGTGATCACGAGGCGGCGAGTCTGCCTGTCTATCTTCTATCAGTTCATCTCTTATCTGAAAGTATGGGTGTTCTAACGCCTCGTAAAGTGAGATTCTAGTCATAGGATCATAGTCTAACATCCGACTTATCAGGTCAAACAGCTGTTTTGTTTCCTCATCTTCTTTTTTCATGTACCTCTGTAAAATTACAAAATTCCCTTATTACACCGGGCTGAATGTATGTTTGATTGGAACTAGGTACTGATGTACTGGATACTGAAGTTTGTGATAAATTAATTGACAGAACAGCCCCTGAGTATCACAAAAACTCTGATAGAACAGATTGGATATTATACATATAACACAATATAAAACATAATATAATACATATAACATAGTATAATACATGAAACATAATATAACACATAGAACATAACAGTACTAGTTTTTCTGAACACATTGATAAGAGATGGGACCGAAGGTGAGATTTATCATATCAACAATTATATTGTATTGACTTTCATTGTTTGTCTACGCCGGCCCCAATGAGTTAGAATGTGCCGCCATGCTACATGCCATCTGCTCATCACCATGTCAGTTATTGGGCTGACTGAGGATATACTTACATAGAGGGGCTTACACATCTCCCTTACATATCTGCCTGCTTTAGTATTTGGATCCCAGTCTAATCTGCCATGGTAAAAGTAGTCGGTTCTAAAATTAATGAGTTAATGAATGAGTATAATAGGATAAGCTCGAGTGAGCAAGTCTGTCAAGCTGAAAACCTCCAACGCAGGGACATCACCCATGCTGTAAGAGATAGAGGGAGAGAACACAATATCTGAGAGAATATTATTGAGTTACAACAGGGCCTGAGGCAATTGTATTTTGTTGAATACAATACTAGAGTGTATGACTGCTGCAGCAGCAGCAGTATTAAGCCTCATTCCTCCCATGTGTCTTACCCAATTTCCTGTTATTTATTTATACATCCTATTTAGCTGGCAGACAGACTCAAGGCACTAACTGATCACTCTCAAGTATTCCGTTATTGACGTGTTCAGTGCTGCTGCTGTCGCTGCTCGACTCAAGCCACTATACTGATATTATACTGATATTATACTGATACTGCAGGATAGGTAGTATAAGTAAATTAGATGTGAGCCCTGAATAATAAGGTATTCTCTGTCTGTATGGAGCCGAGTAAAGGAGAGAGACAGTCAGACAGAGGGAGATTAGGGGGGGGGGGGGGGTGGTGCAAGATTGATTGGCACTGATTGCAGGCGATTGTGGTCTATTAAGAGAAATAATTAAACTACTGCTGCCACTCATGCAAATTTGTGCTCATTGAATTCTGCATAGCTCCAAGATAATTAATTGAGACTTAAATCTCATAATTGTCACCTAATGGGCAAATAATTTGCACAAACTGATCTTCGAAATCAGGGCATGAAATCTAGCACCAGCTAATGACATGTACAGTATGCACTAGATAATTAATTTCATACCCTAATTTTGACGATAAGTCTGTGCAAATTATTTGCCCATTAGGTGACAATGCTGAGATTGCAGCCTCATTTTATTAGTTTTGAGCTATACAGAATTTTATAAGCACTTAATTGGCTGTGTGGCAGCAGTGGTTTAAGCCAAGTTCCTGTAGTGGCACAGGTTCTCTTCTTTAGAAAAATAGATTTGGAAAAGGTAAATACTGAGAGAAGGGCTGAGGAGCAGCCTACCTTGATTTACGTGTCATCCTGTAGGGTAGAGGGCCCAGTATTCTCTCCATCATAGCTAGGTGTTCCAGGTTATCATGTGTCTATAAATAATATTCATTACAGTTTACTGATATTTTAATATTGAAGAGAGCACCAGTCTATATTACTTATATACATATTACAGGTTTGTGGCCTTCACACTCTTACCTGAGGTAGAACTGAAGTGAAACCTCCACCTGTAGATTCTGGTTTGAACCATACACTTAATAATAAACCAAGACAAGACACCAGTACAGCCAAAGTGAGGCACTTGATGACTTAATGCTAGTACTCCATACATACAGTGTCCCGTCTCAGGTTCTCATTAAGTTTATGGGTAAGACTGGCAGCTGGTTTTTTTGTGAAAAGTGGAAAACTTGTCATTCATGGTCAGAGTGGTTGGCATGTTTTCTAGTTCATAGTAATAATGTAGAAAATTACCCGCAGAAAAATACATGCGAATGGGTCCTAACAAACAGATAAATTAGCATAAGGTGTGATATGAGAGAAGATAGTAAAATTGTAAAATGATAATAATACCTGAAAGAGAGTATAACCAGTATATAACTCAAATAGTATACATCCAACACTCCAGACATCACAAGGCTGAGACCATCCTAATTCTATAACAGAAACATAGATATGATGTCACAGGCTAAGTTAAACATTAATGTATGATACTATAACAGTGTAGTATTATAACAGCGTAGTACTAAAACACCGGGGGGGGGGGGGCACTAGGTACATGATCTATCTAGGCAATAAGTCTACACATGGTCAAAATTTGTCCATTGTAATTATTTATTATAGGTTACTAATAGCCTGCCTTCTATCAATTATAGACATAGCTGTTACCCCCAAACCCCAGACCTAGCTGTTACCAGCAGACCTGGCTGTTACCAGCAGACCTGGCTGTAACCAGTAGCTGTTACCAGCAGAACTAGCTGTTACCAGCAGACCTCCCTGTAACCAGTAGCTGTTACCCCCAAACCTAGCTGTTACCAGCAGACCTAGCTGTTACCAGCAGAACTAGCTGTTACCAGCAGAACTAGCTGTTACCAGCAGACCTGGCTGTTACCAGCAGACCTGGCTGTAACCAGCAGACCTGGCTGTAACCAGTAGCTGTTACCTAGTATAACTTCTGGAGCCCTGTAGTGTCTAGTAGATACAATAGTACTGTGATGTTCATCGTCGAAAGTAGCTGATCCAAAATCAATCAATCTTGTCTCACTGTTCTTAACTATTCTCTGCTCTCTCTTCTATATAACCACAAGAGAAAATAATCTCACCATAATAATTAATATTGATGAGAAAATAAAGAAGGACCTCTATCATCACCTTCCTGCCTGCCTGTCATACTCATAGGCTATGTGATCGTTACACAGGATGATGCAGCAAGATGGTAGAAGATGGGAAAAGGAAGTTTACCCACATTAAGCAATACACAACTTAAATAAACACCTAAATATACCCCAACTCGTATAACTACTAGTGTAAATATGAATTATATACTTCTTATTATGTATTAGATAAAGAGTTATTTATACTTGATTTGTAAGCACACCCTCCCCTCCCACTATTACACTGCCACTATTACACTGCCACTATTACACTGCCACTATTACACTGCCACTATTACACTGCCACTATTACACTGCCACTATTACACTGCCACTATTACACTGCCACTATTACACTGCCACTATTACACTGCCACTATTACACTGCCACTATTACACTACCACTATTCTGCACAAAGCCTATGAATCCTAAGCTGAGTAAAGTGAAAATTACCTTTCGCTCATTGAACGTTATGTCGAAGTCAGAGTTGACGAATAATATATTTTCTGGTTTGAGGTCAGTGTGTGTGAGCCTGTTGTCGTGTAAGACTGAAAATAATAATAATGCCATATTTAGTTTATATTATATCCATATATATATAGAGGGGATGATAGACAGATATTCACAGCTCATGAATGTAGCTTATAACTACAGCGGTGTCTGAAGTTATGAGATTGAAACACAGGATAAAATTACTGTAATATCTACTTATGCTGTAAGGCGGATGTAATTATTACATTAATGGGAAGAGTAGAAAGGCGAATAACCTACATTGAGTGCTGCTTCCTTCTAACGATTTACAGAAACAGGTTAAGGTAGTCATAAAATCACTAGATCAAATTTTTGTACCATGCAAGTCATTTCTCAGACCTAATCCGCTTCTAACCACAAAATCAGAGTTATTGGATAAGTGTTTCCTTTGGGCGTTGCTTGTTTTTTTTGTTGGACACAATCATTACATTAATCTTGATAAATTGTTGAATAGCATAAAAACTATCAATCTTTACCCGCTAGTCTGTTGACTGTTTTACGCCAACTACTTTAAATGCTTGAAAACTACACAGTTCACAATTCAAGTGTTGGTTGACAAAGGTGGTTACTGCTTTGACTTACTATTTTTGCAGACAAAGGTATCAAGTTTGTTGATGTGAGAGAATGGAAGGAAACAATGTAACTCTCATGTATTATAGGGAGGGTAAAACAATGTAACTCTCATGTATTATAGGCAGGGTAAAACAATGTAACTCTCATGTATTATAAGGTAAAACAGCGCACTTTTCACATTTATCTTTCTATCTTCTGAAAGGGAATCCTTGAGATATCAGGTATCGATGAGTGTTTGAAAGAGAAAATTTTTATATGAGATATTTCATGAGCTAATGTTTACTCCAAGATATAATAGCAATAAACAGTGATACTTACATCTGACTGAATATGTAAGTTGTTTACCCATGTGTCTCACTTGATGCATAGGATAAGGCATATAGTTATTATCCTTCTGTAAAACATTCAGATTGACATAATTTATAACGTTCACAGCACCTCAACTGATTTCATAGCAGAGTAATAAAATCTCATTTGGATTTGTGTTCTCCTTGAAAATCAGGACTGTGAAAAAACAACTCCGAAGTGTAAACATATCGATGATTGTGTGAATGAGGAATCCACTAGATAGCACAGCTTGAGCTTGTATCTGTATCACTATAAGTTACATACTCAATGTTTAGGGTGTCTTTGTCTTACTGAATCAGTTGTTGGATTACTACATCTAAAAGTATTACTCATGAACACAGAGATCAACAATTATTCAGTTTATTGACCTTAATCTTCACAGCTTATGTTGGAACTGAGGGGGGGGGGGTAATCTACCAACCCTAACAAATATATATGACCATTATTATTATTATTATTATGGGACATATAAAGTGGAGATTTACTTTTATTATTTTTCTTGTTATCTGCTAAACATTATGACCAGATAGTGTGATAGATAGACTGTCTGATAGAGTTGTAATTAAACTTACCATAAAATCAAACACACTGAGACCGAGCATTTCGAATGTGAGGCACATGTGTCCGTAATAATTAAACCAATCTAACATCCGCACACACAAGCTGTAAATAGACAATGCTAATAGTGGTTAGTAAACAAGCTTGATAACAGCTGCATGAGAACCACAAACCCCAAACAGTACTATTAGTGGGCCTATAACTCCCGACCTGACACGGTCCTGATCAGAGGAAGTAATATCATGTGTCAGAAGCATTCCAGCCCTAGTTCCAGCCCTAGCTGTTAAGAGTCATTTAACATGAGGAGAATGTTATTAGTGTGCAACGCTAGCAACAATAAGCCTAGTTTTGCAGAAATCCTGGTGAGAACTGTAATTTCAATACATCAAAAGTGCCTATAGTTTAGTTTTTTACCACTTCATACAAATGTTTACTGGTTTTACATAATCAACATTGGCATTAGGTACTTTCAACAAAGATACTATAATACTTATAGAACAGTGATATGAAGGTAGTTGTAACCATTCCAAATACAAATTAAGATAATAGTAAAAGAGGCCTGATGGGGCAGCAATACAATGCTATTGATTGATGACTAGCAAACTGATGTGAGGGCAAATCAGTAAGAGATAAGAGATTGCAAAGTTTTCCATGAATAACGAAATGCCTGCGCAACAAAGATTTGACCAAATTGTAGGAAATTTGACAAACCCATTTACCGGGATATCAGACCAATGAGACCCTGTATTACAGGTATCAATGTGTATATATACATATATATATATGTCTGTAAAAATAATAACTTACTACTTTCCATCAGGATCTTTACGACCCAGCTTCTCCAGAACATTTATCTCTAACATGGCAGCTTCACGATATTTGTCCACATTTTTGATGATTTTTAAGGCTACATTACTAGACTGCCTGAAAAAAGAGATGGTGCAATTATGTTATGATTGCACATTATAATATTGAAATATTGTGAACGCCTTCAAAATATTCTCCCTGCTGTGATATTATAGATATGCTTCTCATAATATAATCTATTCAAGAGAGCATAGCATGATAGGATAGCAGAGACCATAGTAACGACACCTGTTGATATTATCACAGAGTAATGATATTAGGACTATGGATATTTATGATGAGTGCTCTGATGTACTATTTGACATGGAACAGGTTTAGTATTGTTATAAAAACTTAATTGAAAACAAGAAGATAATTCGTTTCCATGTATATATATCCCTACAAAAAGCAATGCTAATATCACGAATGTCCGTATCCCTATTCTTTGTATACAAACTACCTGGCAAGTTAAAGCTGTACAGATATACAAGTTGCTCACACAGAAATAAGGCTGTTTAGTTACAGAGATAATAAAAGAACAATTGGCCATAGTTGCCATTTCATGGAGTCAGTGAGAACAACATTGAATGTTAATTAGATGATTTAGTAACTGATGGTATTAGTACTGACGGGATCACCTGATCTTAGAGCAGATGCTGCTACTGCCGCTGCTGTTATATTGCATCTTTAGTTAACTAATTACTATATATGTAATACAGTTGTGGGGCTCACTGTTAGCAAGTTTCATCAAGTATTCCATGTGAGAAATACATACACATACAATACAAGTTAGTAGGCTATTACTGGGCTAGAAACCTTTACTCATAATCATGCTGAGTGCTTGTATTTACTGCACATCGATGGAATGATGACTATATCATAGACAAAGTGTCAAGAACATAAGCCATGCCAAGCGATACAGGACTTCTGGGATTCCAAGGAACCCAGAACCACAACTTTTGTGTTCTACAATTATCGTGTTTGCAGAGAAAGGATTTACTCTGACTATAGCCCTGCATTTATTTGAATCAATGAACTTACACTGGCCAAAACAATCTGAACAAGGTCACCTTCCACTGACAATATGAAAAACTCACAACATGAACAGAGAGGTGACACAACACATGTCACAGTCTTTGGATAACTGACATGTAGGAGAAAGATAGTACATGGGGGGAGATAGTACATGGGAAAGATGGTACATGGGAAAGATGGTACATGGGAAACATGGTACATGGGGGAAAGATTGCACATGGTTTGTACAGGCACTGAGCAGGCGAATAACACAAGACTGAAGAATGCGATGTGACATGTGTGACAATTAGAAGGGAGCTGACTGAAGAGGGTAGAACAGGTTGTGGAAGGAGAGGGGGGGGGGGGGGGTGTGACTGGGTGGGTAGAAGGGAGGAGAAGAAGAACAAATACTACACTGAGGTAGAGAAGGGGGAGGGGGATGAGACAGGGGGAGGAGACCAGATGAAGTGTAGATAATCTGTAGGTGATAATATCTCACCTAGTAGGATAACGTCTAACTCTGTATGAGTTACATCCTCCTCTACTAATATTGATACCAACAAACACGTCAGCGTTACTTATATACCCATATACTCATATACCTAACTAACCATTATATAACCTAACTAACCATTCAGCCATCATCTACTTCAACAGCATAATCAGCTACCTTGTGAGCTCTCTATATACACAGCAGCAATCCACAGAATATAGCCATTATTAAGTAACAGTAGTTAGCTCTCCATTTCATCTCCAGATAATTACTATGTTGACGATTAGGAGAGAGAATTTTGGTGCACTGTTATTAGTGCTGTTATTAGTGCTGTTATTACATAGAGGGACTGAGGGAATGAGACTTACTTCTGGCTGTCTTTGACATGAACTACTTTTCCAAATGTTCCTTCACCTAACGTAGTGATGATCTCATCTAGAAAAAAACAATAACACTTTATATTTGGCAAACAACAAACGACGAGATGATCTCTATAAGATCATCGCACTTTTTTCATCAGTAAGTCAAATGAGGTAACTTATTATTACAGAACTTGATCTAAGAATACGAGAGGAGGGCGTACAATAGAGCCCATCCTCTGTAATAATATTATATTAAATAACGCAAGCACAAATTTTACTATGTTGGGATTACTTTTGCGTGTACAATGAACTCAAGGCCTTAAATGCTAACAAACAACTGAGCCTTGCTGTCATATGGAGCAAGCTCTAATTGTTTGATTTTATTCATGCTGTGGTGGTTTTTTTTTTGTAACATTACTAAATTTTAGTACATCTTCCGTTGATGATGTCGCCGGGTTTGTAAATCAGATGTCCCTCTGAGTCATCTTTGATTGGCGTTGTGGAGGCATATCTTTTCCCTCCTTCACTTTCTCGGTTCTGTATAACATCGCGTCATCAACCAGACATCGTAAATCGTCAAACATCACATCATCATCGTAATGAGGGGGACAACATCGTCATCCGTCATCATCGTCATAATCAGTATGGTAGGGGAGCCGTCGCCACGGAAGTTGTTATCATCCGTCAGTCATCATTTCAACGAGGGTTCAGTCAGCCCACCAAAGGTTTATTAGCATTCATCATTTTATCGTTTCGTTTCATAGCAGGACATGTGAAAATTAGGTAGAAGAAGAAAAAAGGCCAGAGATATCAACATGATCAATGTGCTTGATTATAATATACAGTAGTTGATAGTATTGTACCAGGAGAGAACTTGTGTATGTTTATTACTGTAATATGGCTGTTGAGTTGATTAATAAGATGAGTGAAATTCTAATTGTTTTGTCGTATTATATGAAGAATGGAGGTCAATCACTCAGTTTAGTAATGATATTGTGTGACTCATGATTTTAGATGAAGGCCTACTAGAAGTTCTATCAACTCTTCTATCTATACAGAAAACAAATTAACAAGATTTGAGCCAAAAATTACCAGGAATCACATCTCAGTGCTACCAACGAAGTGATCAAGATAGCAATGCATTAATTAATCCACCATTAATGGTGTGAGTAGCCGCTGCCCATTATGGGCTAGATTGCATGATTTCTTGACTAACACATAAGCAGTAAATTAAACAACAATCTTAATACTAAAACATCTCAGTACATTTCATAACAACAGGCCATAAGATTTAAACTGGCTGAGGAGATATGAGGCCAGATTAACTACAACTTACTAAAGTGAGGGTAGACACCTAACGTTTATCAAATGTGTTAAGAAAGCTTTAAAATCTCAGGCCCTCCAACAATTTTATAATTAACCATATATACATGATTACTATAACATCTAGAGTTAGAGCAGCAGCACAACTTACAGAATAATGACGACGAGGTCTGGATGTTGAAGAATAAGATGATGATACACTACTACCTGAGTAAGATCTCGCTGCTGCCGCTGCTGCCGCTGCTGCAGACGCTGACGAGGATGAGACTGAGTTATATATATGAGAGGAATAGTAAGGTCGACTAGAAGCAGTAGATGAATACATCTGGGCGGCGGCGGCTGTAACTGTTGTCTGAGGAAGCAGATTATAACTACCACTCTGCTCAATTCTCATTCTAAACCGAACACATCAAAACATCAAACTGGCCAAATATCTCATTCTCCGTTAGCGACCTTTAGCGACCTTGATGACAGACAGAATATGGTAATCCACACAGCTGAGCATCTCACATCTTCTTCTTAGCTCTAGCTAGCTGACTCACCAGTCATTTCTAATGTTAATCAGATCTAAACTGGAGACATAGAGACTAACAAACTCAGCCACAGATAGTTGATATCCTCGCCTCTGATGGCCTGTGATGACGTCTTTGATGGGTTTAGCTGTTATATTTAAGCTAACCTATAGTGATGCCAACCAAGCTAACAATGCCAACCTAATCAACATAACCAATGATAACCTGATAGCCGTCAGCAGCGCGTGACGACCTCTGACCTTTAGACATCAGAAAACAAGCAATAAAACCAGCAGCTATCGGGTTACTTAATCATTGCAGGTGCAACACAACTCCCAGTGCAGATTGTATCAGTTGAATTTATAATCAAGAACAAATTTTATGTATATATAATATATATCATATTTTATATGTCAATTTGTATCAAATATAGAAGCCTGTCCACTGACCAACAGATTGATAATGAGATGTTTGATGATGAGTTATATCAGGTATAATTGAGAGAGGCTAAGTGAAGATTTGCAGATATGAGACGGAGGTTGGTAGATATTGGTTTGAGAATGAGAATCGTGTGATAATATCCGTTAGTTAGAGGTTAACAAAATCATTTCAGATTTAGCAGCTTGATATATGATGATAGTAGACATCATATGATCATGGTATGACAAATATGGCGAGAGAGGCAAACTGCAATATTCATTTATATTGTAATTTAGCAGTGGAGATCTGACTAGCTGACGTCAGTTTATTAAACCGCTTCCTTTACAGAGGCTTTTTATACTCAACAGTCACTATTCTTATAAATATTACTGATAATTCTAATTCATATGATAAGATCCTATTCAGGTGTTAAATTACTCACGTTATCCACCTGCCGATATCTCGGCGGTTTACATCGACTAGCGCTGGAGGAATCACGACGATCAGGCCTCCGTCTGGAGCTAGATGAGTGATATTTTGATGAATCGTAATTTTCTCCTCCGCGATGATGGCGTCTTTCTTTCCTTTGCTTTCTTCTACTATTAGTATATGAGTCAGAGCGAGATCTGCTCCTGGTACGATCACATCTAGGCGTTCTATTCTCTCTACTATATTACCATATAAACAAAAACAATGTAAGTATTAACTGGGCCATTAACTCACACATAACATCACGGAGCGCCTCCAATTTATTCTACAGCACAGTAGCTGGTATGAATAATACATGTGACATCAAATAATGTGATCATTCTAAAGCTGCTGAATTTCTTTCAAGTTAGCAGGTATAAAAAGACACAAACAACATCTAGTCTGCGATGTAGTAGTGATGTAGCCAAAACTAACCTATCATCTATGTAGCGTTTACTACGCTTGTGATGTGAGGGGGAATGTGTAGCAGTGTCTCTTTCTGAGTAAGAGTGTCTCTTTCTCCGACATTTATCTGAATCATCATACATAATATATATCTGATCGTGAGGGATATATAGATATTATATAGCTGTGTGATTAATCGAGTACGTTTACACAGATACCCCGGGTACAATCAATCTCTGCGATCTAGCAGATACCTACAAGAAAAAATGAGTGTATATTATAAAGAAACTTCATGAGATCTAGTCTATGATAAAATAGTATCCCACCTACCAACTGTGTTAGTATTTATTGCCACTGTCAGAGGCCTGGATTTGTTTTGGAGTTGGTTGGTATATTTTGTCACAAACATTAAGTATGCTGAGAGATTTGGGTGTTTATATTATTGCATGGGCAGGGGTTAACAATAAGAATATAAAAACCTGAGTAAAGTTAAGTCTGACGATTGCTTGATGACAACATATTGATTAAACAATATCCTGTAACATCAAAATCAGATGACTGAGGAGAGTCTTTATCCGTCCCATTGGACTTGTATGATACTTTGCCAATGTCCAGTGTCAACCAACCCAAGATACTGGAAATTGGTAAAGTAAAGGCATGTAAGTCCCAGGGGCACATATCTTTACCCCAAAACCAAGGCAGTGGTTTATTATTTATTAAGAAATGTTCATCATCAGACGCACAGATCTGTGGGCTCATCTGTGCGTCTGATGATGAACTACTAAGGTATGAACTAAACGTATGAACTACTAAGGCCAAGTTAGTTTTTTGTACGTTTTGCTATGACAGAGCATTTATATATGGATGGGTATCCAATAATACTGTCGATATATATTATATACAGTCACCATGTTTAGACCCTGCGGTGGTGTCACTGTTCACTCAAAACTAAACCCTAAACTAATGCATTTTAATTTAACAATCAATGCCAAATCTAATATAATATATGGTCATGGTGGTGTTGTTTATAAACAGCAAATGTACATTGGAACATCTAACTACTACTAGCCTGTCTTTGTTTGGGGTGTGGGAAGGTTGTATCTAAAAAAGACCGCCGATTCAGTGTCATGATGATGTTGTTCACAATAAAAGCTAGTCAAGTCAGTGAGACTGACTCTGAGTGACAATCACTGCTCGAGACTGGAACGAACTACCTTCTAGCAGGCAGAGTCATCTCCTCCGGCCCCACCATATAGCCGAAAATCTGTTCAATGCCCTAAATTTGTAAATGAACCGGAACAAACAACGACTGAAAGAAAACAAGTCTCTGACTCTCTCGAGTCACAGCCTGAACAGGCAGGAGATGCACAACACCACCAACAAACAATACTACAATGAATTAGAAATACAAGTTTATTATAGACATGAAATCCCAAGACACACATGTTCGTTCATTGCCTCCTGTGATTACTCTTCATGAGCAGACATTTATGTGTTGGCAAGGGTGTGGATGGTTATGTGAAAGCAAGGAGTAACATGGTTGCTCCTTGGTGAAATCTGAACCTGCTGTTTATTATTTCACTAAAAGATGGCGCCAGGAGTGCAACTGAGCCAACCTTAAACATTGCTTCGAAAACAATATACTAGAAAAAGGAGTTAGCTCAGTATACATGAACAGATAACTCCCAAGAATCAAAGAGCTTTGTGGGAATTGCCCTCCTTCTGAACATTCCCAGACAACTCGAATCTATGACCAAAAACAATGTTATGCATTCATTATACCAGAGAGGGTGTTCTACTTTGTGAATAACTTTTGTTATTTTATTCCAACACTTTGTATTTTATTTTACTAGTAGACCAACCAGATTTCATCCTAGTCGTAGGCTGTAACAATACAAATAAATAAAATATTTTATTAAATCGCTGGCCCAGCGCAACAAAGTACTATCTGGACATTTTTCCAATTTGCAGGAATTCAAATCTAAGTTTGACAGGCCTGTTTCTGGAAAACTTTTGACCGGATAGTTTTACAATTTTAACTATGTGACTTTGTTATGAAATGATATAATTACCATGAGTTGAAATTTTTATACAATGATCTTTTAATCCCTTAATTACAATTAACAAAGCCAGATAGATTTTTATCGCAGGGAAAATAATCAAATCATAGCGCGATAAAGATCTAACTGGCAATGAAGCCACTATTCATAATGATGTAACAAGGATGAGAGTAAGACTTTTGGGGAGGATCCGTGTGTATTTCACATGAAATTAGTTGGTAAAAGACTCTCAGCACACATAGACATCTTTCTCTGCCATTTTACACTTATTTAGTTGGCAGTTTTTAGCAAAGTCCATCGTTTCAACATGATTTGAGGTCCTTTTTCTGGCCTATGTAGACATCTCCCTACTGAAGATTAGTCTTAGTTATGTTTCTTTTTATGAATCGGTATATACAGGCTGTTTTGGGAATATATCAGGATGATAACTTGTTTAACACTTTTTTTACTCTAAATAAGAACGGGATATATCGAGTACCTATTGCCAAAATGCGAAAATATGGAGTGGTTGAGTCTCTAGTATTTTACGGTCAAGGTGGCAAAAACCTTGACACGCTACCTACGAGTATACAAACGGAAAAGTTTAAGGCTCGCCTCGCTGATTTGAGTTTTATAAGATTAACTCAGACACCATGCAGCAGATGTTGACTCAAGGGGAATTCATGATGATGATGATATACAACGAGAGGGGAGTGATGAGGAAGAGCGACAGGAAGAGCGACATGAAGGGATGATGAGGAAGAGCAACTTTTGGATGATGAGGAAGAGCAAATTTTGGATGATGAGGAAGAGCAACTTTTGGATGATGAGGAAGAGCAACTTTTGGATGATGAGGATGAGCAACTTTTGGATGATGAGGAAGAGCAACTTTTGGATGATGACACCATATATGCTGATGCAGAAAATGAGAGCTTTATTTCTGGAGAAGGTCTTGCTGAGCGCCTATCCATATTGCACGCATCCAAAAATGCTGGGAACACGAGTCTAGATTTGGTAGAAGAGGCTCAAGATATTTTAAAATTGCTTTTTAAGAAAGGAAAAATTGACAAGGTCAAATATCAGCAACTGGAAAGTATGTTTTGATACTAATAATATGAGAAAACATGTTCATGTTAAGCGGAGTTGGTACCAACATCAAATTAGAGCTGGAAAATCACATATCTGGTGACTATCAAATTGCGCTGCAAGGGCTTTTAACCATTTACTCATGGCCAAATATTACCACTGCCAATAATGTGCTCAAGTATACGATAGGAGGTGTACAAAAAAGCATAACTTTTCCACTCGGTGCTTACGACATGAAGGCCATGGCAAGCTTCATTACAACAGAGCTGAGATGTAAGGGGGATGATAAGGCTTTTCGTCTAGGTGCTTGCTAACACAAACACATCGAAGGCTGTTATAGATGTGAACCTAGCCAATTGTGTGGTGAACATTGTTGACTCAACAATAAAGAGTATTTTTGGGTGGGCTACTGGGGATTTAGCTCAAGGTACGCACATGTCTCCTGATAAAGTAAATATATCCAATGTCAATACAGTTTTAGTCCACTGTAACATTGCTGAAGGCGCTTACTCAGTGGACGCGAATGGAATGTTGTAAATACCCCGCTGATTAAGGAGGTTGTAGTGTGGCTAACGGATCAGGATAATAAGCCTATTGACAATGGTCGTGAAAAGCTAGCAGTAAATCTCCATATAACACCGTATAATAAAAATGAAATGAATAAGGAGAGTATACATTAAGGGGTCGAGCTACCCCATATATATTGGGAGCGGTATTCATTCTAATGACCGCAAGACGGTTTTCAGATTCATCGATCCGCGAAGCGGTATTATAGATAAGATTTTAAATTAACTTTTTTTAGTATAATAAAGAAGATGGCAACAAACACAAAAACTCTTGGAGGAAAGGAATACTTTGCTGACGGCAACCGAAGCAGAAAGATGCCTGATATTCCAATTGATATACCTCACATAATGGTGTCCAAATGTCCAAATCCCACCAAAGACGGATATTTTGTGGTAGAGCTTCAAAATAAGGACACCAAAGAAAATTTCAAATGCTATATGCCTGCATATATTGCCAAGGAATACCAGGGAGGAAAATTATTTATTTACGATGGTCTTCAAGTGAAAAATGATGGAAGTGGCCATACCTACCACAGAGTACTGTGGCGGAAGAACTAATATGATTTTTTAATAATACTACACTTTGGTCACCCTTATGGGTGATTAAAGTTTCAATAAATGGCTACATATTGTTTAAGATGTAAACGGACTACCGAGGATCTCTTTCCTCAAAAAGTTTTCACTAAGAATGGTAGAGAACGACTTCAGGCAACGTGTAAAATATGTGGTAGTTTGAAGTCCAAGTTTTTACCCCATGATAAAGTTGGTGGAGATATTGTTAGTCTGATTGATAAAACTGGAAAAGAGTTTCACGTGCCGGGCTATAACTTTTGTGGGCCGGGGACAAAGCTGAGTGAACGGTTAGACTCTAATGATAACCCGATTACGCAACCGGTAAATGCCATAGATAGGGCCTGCATGAAACACGATATTGCATATAGAGATAATAAAGACCTGCAGTCACGACAAGAGGCTGATGTAAAACTAATCCACGACCTAAACGGACTGGATAACTTAAAGCTGACGGAAAAGTTTACCAGGGAGCTAATAAAAACGGCCATGAAAGGAAAAGTTATGTTCGTTATGGGGTATTAATAATTGAATATACAAAGTTCGGAGAAAAACGGGTTAAAAAGCCCCTACACCACGCTATGCTCCCTGACGATATAAGGTTGTTCATCGCCGGCCAATCTGGCTGTGGTAAAACTAATTTGGTGGTTAACCTGACAATGAAGTATATAAAATGGTCGTGTCTGTACGTTATTACCAACACCCCTAGCCAACGCATTTATGACGTTTTACGCGCGGAAGAGGATGTCACGTTTCTATCTCCCGGAGACCTAAGCCTAGACTTATTTGAGGAAATGCCACCACTCACTCTGGTCATTTTTGATGACTTTATGCTAGAGAAAGATCAAACATTTCCTTCCTTAATATTTTCTCAGGGAAGACATAAGAAGGTCAATGTTATCTATATCTCCCAAAATTTACTGAGACTAACCTGGTGATCAGTCAAAATGCTAATATCTTGGTAATGTTTAACTTTGATAAAAAGAGTAGGGAGGGGGTTCACAGCAGCATGTACGCATCGGCTGATCAATGAAATCCCAAGAGGGATCGTTCATTGGGCTGATATGGATGTCAGTGACTTTAAAAAATTAAAGTTAGTGGATAGAGATTTTTTGGCAATTTTACCCATGAATTGCGGAAGCAAAAAATACATCAAAAACTTTTCTAAATATATTTACACAGAGTAAAATTTTGGTACCCCTTAGTAAAATTTTGGCAACCCTTAGTAAAATTTTGATACCCCTTAGTAAAATTTTGGTATCCCTTAGTAAAATTTTGATACCCCATAGTAAAATTTTGGTGTGCCATTTTTAATGTAAAATACATTAAAAATGTTAAAGTGCTCGCGTATTTTTATTCAAGTACTCTCGTATTTTATTTCATTATTGTTCTGTGTAATAGTAAGTTACATAGACGTGATCAATCAAAGATGAGGCGTCAGTGAGCCCTTCCACTTCAAACTCTAAGTTCCAGGTGCTCAACTTTGGGAGAGAAAAGTTGCTGTTAAAAACCTTGTACGTTTCACCTGGTCTAAGAGTGAAAGCCACTCTCACTGTAAACAGACCCGGTGGAGGTTTAAATTTTAACAAAATGCGCTTAGTTTTGTCCTGTTGACCGTCTTTGAGATTAACGTGAACAATGACTGTTTTATGTTCCGCTTTTAACGGCATATGAAAAACTGGACACCTATTTCTAGTCAGAAGTTGTTCAGCCTTAATTTCACATTGTTGTTTTATCATAAAATTTATTTCTCGTATTTTACCTTCTATGGTGCTGGCTACCAGTTTACCACCAGCTGGGTTGGATCTTTTTGAGAGCTTACCACCCAGCTCCCCTCGTGATTCACTGAGCTCCTCTTGTTATTCATAGAGCTCCTCGTGTAACTCTTCTATGTTCGAACTTGATGGCTCCTCATAAAAATAATTTACAGCCATTTATTAACCTTCATTATAGTACCATTCTATATGAAGACGTTCAATTAAATCACCAGGATTGTTAACCCCATCAACCTCTATCGTGAAATTCCATAGCATATTGGGGCTCAAGGTAAAATTGGTACTAAAGACCTGGTGGTTTTTGCTAGCAGATATATTTTACTCTTGCGCTGTTGTATAGTCTACACCATCCGCTGTTTAGACAATTGACAACTTCTTATTTTTGTTAGCTATTCCAGGCTTTAGCTTGGCATCAAATACCACTCTTGTAAAGGTTGTCGTAAAGCTAACTCTGCGGTCCATAACCAAGACATATTTACCAACCTCACCAGCTGCAAAAGCCCCTTTTTCAGCCTGATCCTTAAATAGGGTAATATTATTTTTTATACTATCTACAGTAAGTTCAGACTCTTCCATATCGCCACCGACGGTGGACACCAAGACCTGCTGGATTTGGTATTTTATCAATTTTATTATTAATGCCATTTACCATAAGTGGTGACTCTTTTACTTTGCCATTACTGGTAGAAAGTACCAGCTTATCACCAACTGCAGAGTCTATTTCAGCTGTATGATTGCCCATTCTTGTTATAAATCCACCTTGACTCATATAACCTTCTTTTATGCCACCAACTCCATCAGACACAATAAGATAGCCATCGCCACCCACAGGTTTTGGATTTGGTATTTTAGGGATTTTATTGGTGACGCCTTCAGTTGTTGATTCTTCTATTTCACCATTAGTCTTTGAAGCGGTGAGTTTACCAGCAGCTGGGTTAGATATCTTGGGTATTTTATTAGTAACAGCGCTTGTAGTAAGTTCAGACTCTTCCATATCACCACCGATGGTGGAAACCAAGACTTTACCACCTGAGGGGTCTGAGAGCTTGGTTACTTTGTTACCAGTGAATTGATATTTTTACCTCTTCCAGTACCTCATTGATATCGGGGCCAGAGTCTGGATCTTCGTTAAAATAATTTATAGGCATTTTATTATACTCGAAATATGCTGAGCAAAAATTCTTCTGGATCTTTACCAGAGCTCATGGCTTCTAAAAATCCCAAACACAATTGTCCGCAAAAAGGTGGATCGTAGCTATTTTGAATATCCAAACAGTTATACTATATATTTCCTGATTTCCAACTCGATCTAAAAATTCTTCCGGGGGCGGTAAGCCATAACTATCAAAATAAACGGTTTTGTGCCAAGCCGTCCAATGAGTTCCTGGACCAGTTGAGTCATCTAAATTGAACACGCCACAGCCTCGGGTTAAGTTATTCAGTAATGTATCGGGTTAAGTTATTCGGTAATTTATCGGGTTAAGTTATTTGGTAATGTATCGAGTTAAGTTATTCGGTAATGTATCGAGTTAAGTTATTCGGTAATGTATCGAGTTAAGTTATTCGGTAATATATCGGGTTAAGTTATTCGGTAATGTATCGGGTTAAGTTATTCGGTAATGTATCGGGTTAAGTTATTCGGTAATGTATCGGGTTAAGTTATTTGGTAATGTATCGAGTTAAGTTATTCGGTAATGTATCGGGTTAAGTTATTCAGTAATGTATCGAGTTAAGTTATTCGGTAATGTATCGGGTTAAGTTATTCGGTAATGTATCGGGTTAAGTTATTCGGTAATGTATCGAGTTAAGTTATTCGGTAATGTATCGGGTTAAGTTATTCAGTAATGTATCGAGTTAAGTTATTCGGTAATGTATCGGGTTAAGTTATTCGGTAATGTATCGGGTTAAGTTATTCGGTAATGTATCGGGTTAAGTTATTCGGTAATGTATCGAGTTAAGTTATTCGGTAATGTATTGGGTTAAGTTATTCGGTAATGTATCGAGTTAAGTTATTTGGTAATGTATCGAGTTAAGTTATTCGGTAATGTATCGAGTTAAGTTATTCGGTAATGTATCGGGTTAAGTTATTCGGTAATGTATCGAGTTAAGTTATTCGGTAATGTATCGAGTTAAGTTATTCGGTAATATATCGGGTTAAGTTATTCGGTAATGTATCGGGTTAAGTTATTCGGTAATGTATCGGGTTAAGTTATTCGGTAATGTATCGGGTTAAGTTATTCGGTAATGTATCGAGTTAAGTTATTCGGTGATATATCGGGTTAAGTTATTCGGTAATGTTTCGGGTTAAGTTATTCGGTAATGTATCGGGTTAAGTTATTCGGTAATGTATCGGGTTAAGTTATTCGGTAATATATCGAGTTAAGTTATTCGGTAATGTATCGGGTTAAGTTATTCGGTAATGTATCGCCTTAAGTTATTCGGTAATATATCGGGTTAAGTTATTCGGTAATGTATCGGGTTAAGTTATTCGGTAATGTATCGGGTTAAGTTATTCGGTAATGTATCGGGTTAAGTTATTCGGTAATGTATCGAGTTAAGTTATTCGGTGATGTATCGGGTTAAGTTATTCGGTAATGTATCGCGCATAAAACAACCCATGAAACCGGGGAACTTGGAACCGTGAAATATAATGTCGTAATTAGATAATGGCTTTGAAACAGAATGTTTAGTAGTGGTATATCTCTCAGCACTGGCACCTTGTTTCCAGGAAGGCCAAACAACTTTCCCAGCAGTCCGCTGCCATACTCTTGGGCCATTTGATCTAGACGCTGTTGGGCCATTTTTTTTCCTTTTTGCGACGCTACTGATAAGATAACATCCTTGGCGGTGTTAATCTCAGACTTTGACAAACCACTACCCAAAAGAGTTGGTAGTAGAGAGGCTGCTAGAGAAGCCAACAGAGACAACAATCCGCCAGTTTTCCTGGACTTGGTAGACCAAATCAAACCATTAATCTCATTAGGTGTTAGCTCTACTGTTACATTACCACCCTTGTAGGGTTTAAGCTCAAGCCCTTTGCCCCTCCTCTTATCATCACCAGCAGCCTTTCTCAACAGTTTATTGGCACCATAACTGGCCGCACCCGTTAGCGCTCCCGTCGCTACTGCGGGTCCCAGGGTTTTTGCAACCGGTGCTATAAGTGTCATGGCTGGTCCAATTAGTTTGAACAGAGCCCCCAAAAATCCACCTTTGGTTTTCATATGCATAAGCTGCTTTTGACTGAACTTTAGCGGCTTACCCGCTGTAAGCCCTTCCAACTGTCCTTTTGTAAGATATACGGGTACATTACCCGTTACAGAGTACTTTGTGAATGATATAGGCGCACCATTATCAACGGCTGATGCCAGCTTTTTTACTTGGCAATCCGTCAAACCAATATTTCTTTTCGTATACATCCTATTTATTATACGTTTTTATGGTTTTTCAACCATAAAAACTAACTTAATATTAAATTTTTTAACGAAGATTTACATTCATTTTCTTACCATCACCCGTAAATGTCAAATCTCGATCCGAAAGCATGGTAACATGCACTCTATAATTGCCCCCCGCATTCAGCCTAGCCCTGAGCTGAAGAGTAGTTGCACTGTCATTTACAGCCTCTGGCATTCTTTCAAGGTCAAAGTGGTATACTGGATATCTTGACAAAAAGTCAGACTTTGTAATAAGCATGCCAGAATCATACTTATTGTCAATGCCCCTGTAGTTCGGCACATCGCGGTAAGGTCCACCCACTTGCTTGTTAGCAAAATCCCCCGAGTATGGAAATCTAGGGTGTATCTCACCATTTACAGTTAGTGAAATGTCAGTAACGGCGCAAGGGTCAAATAATGCATTGTTCTTTTCCTGGTCACCCTCTTTATCCCGTAATCGAAATGCTACAAAAACGTGCCTAGGACGGTCAGTTTTCCTAAATTGTGTAATATCCCAAGCCATGTCTGTGTTGATGGCAAATGCCTTGTTACAATACTTTACTTGTTGAAATGGGGCTTGCATTTCTTTTTTCCCACTGATAAACTTTAGTAGCTTGGTGCTGGACTTGGATTTACTCTAGGCATCCACAAACTCAGTCCAGTGAGCTTTACTTTAGCGGCATCTACATCATTTTTCCTATACAATGCGTTGTTCTGATTCGTAGCCTTCTGAAACTCCACTGTGTGGGTCATACCAAAAAACACCTTATTGACACCCCTAGCGAAGCCAAATATATGCGGCAAGGGAATACAGAGATCAAACTTCTTATGGGCCTTTCGCGTAACAAATCCAGTGTTGGTATTCGCTGTATCATTATCTTTTGTATCTTTTGCTATCATGAGTTGTTCACCCTTAGAGTTTACATAGTCATCCGAGAAGTCTACCAGAGATGTTACCAGTGATGCCTCTCCTTGCTTTTCCACTATTTCCACGGCTTGGTTGTCAATGTTATAGATTGCCCGATCAAATAGATAGAGAGGTCCATTGTTGACAAATGCCACATTATCAGCAGAGGCATACAAACTTCCATCAGCTGCTTTAACAATCTCACTCGTCATTTTTAGATACGCTTCTTTAGGCAAAACACACTGATCGGTGTAATCAATTGTAAATCTAGGATTATCTTCCGTTTCAGGGTTGGCCAGCTTCATTTCATAAAACTCTAGAGAGTCCATGGAAGTGTCCACCATGGGTTGCTCATCCAATCGCAAAAATTCTGGAGCAATATTGGTTGCCATCTTATTTATTATACTAAAAAACTTGTGTATTATTTATTATACTAACCCTTTAAGCCTTTCTCATGATTTTCTATGGTTTGAGGTAACTCTGCCTTACGCATTTTATATATACCTTTAATTCACAATTGTTTTGCCTTTTCATTAAGATCAGCCAGAGTGGCTCGCAGCTCTGGGTGTCTGACTGGATGGCCTTTGTTTAACCAAACTCTAGAGCTCTCGGGGATTGGGCTGGAGTTTAACATGAAAAATGGTTTATCCCTCACTTCCCAAAATATTTCAAACGCATCGTTGTTATCACTTAGCCAGACTGACTTCTTTTTACTTTCTTCTTTCATCCTTGCTAAAAACCTTTTAAGCTCATCGTCATCCATTTTATTTAATACAGGTAACCTTTAAAGCTCTGTTACGCGTAAATCCGTTCTGCCCCTCCATCGACTTATCTTCCTCTCAAGGTTGGTAACTTTGCTCTCATTGGATCTTAACCGCTTCATAATCTTTAGAATCCACATACCGAGCAACATTACCAAGTTTGTCCCATCAATTGCTAATGGGCTCTCCGGATAACCCGTCCATTTGACTAGAGACTTTTTACCACGTTTACGGATTATTTGTTCTATCCTAAATACTTCTTGCTTGGACTTTTGTAGCTCGGGCTCGTAAAATGTGCCTTCAATCTCTTCTCCATCCAATCCAGCGATTTTGTAGGTTGTTGGGTTAGTGTATCTCACGGCTGTGACTCTAAAGACCTCCTCAGTCCACCTGCTGTGTAGCCCTTTTCAAAGGTTTTCCTTTTTAAACTTATACGCACAAGATCCCCCTTTTCAAACTTTAGCCCTCACCGTGTCAGAGTTTTCAGGGTTGCTGGCGTCCACAGGCCTCATCCCAGTGGATGAATGGACTGCGCGGTTGTAATTATCCATCATCTTATCAAGCAGGTCAAGGTATTATTGCGTGTTATTCGCCGTAAAGTATTTGTACATCTTTTCTTTCATGGTTCGGTTCCATCTCTCCACCACGCTAGATCTTTACTCATTTTCAGTTGAATATATTTGTATCAGGTCTTTTACCCACTCGTAGCCCTCCCGGGGGTTTTCGTTGTTTTAGTATCTTTTCAAAGGCCTCAGCCACCTCTTTTCCAGTCTTGGTTTTCAGGGGCACCAGCCAACCGTATTTAGAAAACACATTAATCACCGCTAGCAGGTACTTTACACCATTATTTTCTTTGGCATGGCTACTCATATCCACCAGATCTGCGGCCCATATTTTTTTGATGTCAGGTGAATATACCCGCCTCTTCTCAAACTTATGCCTGATGGGTTTGTGCAGCTCTTCCGCGAGCTCATCAGTCCACACAGGCTTTTTCACAGCTCCACCCATGAACTGAACCTTCCTACAGCCACACCAAATGCATTCCCCCACACGCATCGTTCTTCTGTTAACCGATTTTGCGGTTCGAGCGTTATGCATCCCCGTCTTTTGTTTACACTTCACGCAGTATCATTCATTCTATAGTGAAGTGGGCATAGCTGTTCACTGCATCTGTATAAAATCGCTTATCATCGAAGGCAGATAGGGTATTTTTAACAAGGCTGAGCGTCCTTAGTTTGTGAAGTCTAGAGCCGATAATATTCATTCGCGCGTCAGGAGCTGGCTTTCCAATATCAAGGCAGCGTTTGTTTTCTTCAAACCTTATATCAGCAACAACACACTTCTTTATACCTTTGCACTTTTTCATCTGCCAGTCATCAAACCTAACACAATAGCACTTAGATCGCAGGGTTGCAAACTCTGCTATGGGTTTGCCCCCTCCTTCATCCTTGGGCAACCCTATCTTCTTTTTATTTTTCTCGCTGTGGCATTGGTGCTCTTTTGGATAATTGCTCATGTCATACTCCTCTAAGGGCATCTCCTTGTAAAAATCATTGGTGTGGATTAACAAAACAAAGCTATCAGTGTTGGTATACAGCATTTTAGCACCAGCATATTTTTGCTATAATGATACTCGGACATCAGGGTTTTTAATATGTCTAAGATTGCTTGGCCGACATATATGGGCTTCTCGCTTCTCGGCCTATTGGCTAAGATCAAAGTGTCATGGCCAATGGCTGATTAGTGCCTGTTTCAGTTTCTGGCAGCTTGCTGCACACTCACGATTAGGAGGTCCACCATGGCCTCACCTCTAGGATGCATTCTAGTTTACTAGGATGCATCACACTCTCAGTACGAGGACCCCAAACTTGCGTCCCTCTTTAGGGGCAACCCACCCTCTGTTTTGTCATAAAAAAAAGAAATAAAAAAAGAAGACATATATGGGCTTGTTTAGAGTGACAGATTTTTTCTTCATCAAGAATCCCAACAGGTCTTCATTAAAATCTTTACTGCACACAAACCTGCAATCCTTGATCCACTTTTCTTTCATCTTATCTTCTACCGTAAGCCTTACATCTATTCGATTGCGAACATTTTCCATAGATTTGCCAAACACCGAGTTGTTCATTAGCTTGAAAAAGTCATTTTCAAAATCTGTCGTTGCTTTCTTCCGGAGGTCTGTGTTGAGCCTAATGTATGGCTCCATCCAAGCTCTCCTCAAACTTGAGCACCTTGTGTATCTTGTTTAGCTTCATCCCCATCCGCAGGTATGTGGTTAGGGTTTGATGATGCACCACATACTTATGCTGATAATTTAAGTTCAGGACCAGCTTGTTTACTTTGCCGTAGCGGGGTTCGCCCATAAGATCAGTGGGCCCAACTTCTCGCATATAGTCTGACCATTGTTTTGGTTGCCAGCTCTCGGAGGCTAGGAGATAGTCATTATGCATGTCGTGTAGATCTGTCGGGTATTCTAGGTTTACCTCAGCGATGTAACCCTCACCATCATCAACAAATTCTAGATCTAGCAAACCATCTTCCGTTTTAACCCACTCAAACCCACCCGTAGACAGCTTTTGAGACATGGCCCAGCCATATAGATTGTTCATATCTACATACATAAGGTAACTGAGAGGTTTTACCGGGTTGTAATCTCTTAGGTAGGAGTTGTTTGCCTTGGCATACCGCAGACTCCCTGGTGTAGATATACCACCCCTTGTGAGCTTTAGTCTCTTTGTCAATGACTGACTCAAAATCTGCGTACACAACATACGGCGCTTTTTCCATCTTCATAAGGTTTACCCTCTATAAGCATTTTAATGGTACAGTCGCCATCATGCGCCTTGAGGCATACTTCTATATGCTCAGCTAGTGTGCGCTTGCATGTAAAGTGGTGAGTACACCTTAGACAGGTTAACATTGCCGCCTTATGATCAGTCTGCTTCCACAAAAGTGCTGACATTCTTTTTATCCACATATAATGCCCCTTATATAACAGTAGGTTTACGATTGGTGGTTGCTCCCTATACAACCGTCTGTCTGTGTGTACAACATCTAGCGGCAGAGCCTCATTATCCCACTCGTACACGTTTATGATGAGATTATTTTCAACGGCAAATTTTTGCGCATCAATTATCTTCACAGGGTATGATAAAGCCTTATCATCGAGTTCGTTTTCAAAAAGGAGGTATTTAGTGAGCCTGTCCGCATTATCTTCTGCTGGGTGTAGGCACGATAACACTGCCCACTTGAAGCATCACTTTGTTATCTTTCATCACGTTTGGCTCTCTACCTTTTATCAACTCTACCAATTGCTTTTTACTAGTTTTTGTATTAAACTCAATTCCAATCCGACCAGCAATATGTCTAATCTCATCTAAAGATTTGTTACCACTGTTGTCTACATTAATCAAAGCCTTCTTATCACCTAAATATTTAGGTGTTTTCACATAGGTGCCCCCTTTAAGCGGCTCATATCTATACAGTTCTATAAAAGATCTGCTAACTATCTCGAGGACCCATCCCGATCCGCACATTTCTATTTCGCTCACACCTGCTTCTATCAGCTCCGCCTGCTCCATTATCTCTTCCTCCAGATCGGTGTGTGGTAGGATTACCCTCGGCATCTGACCCCGAGTGCCCCATAGCCTGGCTAGCATCTCTTCACCAGTAGGTTTCACAAATCTTCCTTCCATACTTATCCTAAATTTCTTCCCACGACCCATTAGCTGTTGGATCCGATCTTTTATATAGGGCATCGCTTGACGCAAAACAAAGTAAATGTCAGGTGAGTTGTAGTCTGATACATCAGCGTAAAACTTGTTTGTCACATTGTTAGTAAACGTAGTAACCAGTCTAAACTCTTGATTTTCTATGTTCACTCCCTTAGCAACACCAACAGGGCATCCTTTCTAATCCTTGGGTTGTAATTAATCCCCCTATAGCTATGGCGAGCGCTTTAAGCTCATGCACTCTCAAATCTCTTATTGTGGTAGGTGGTGGTATTGCTACTGATTATGTTTTCTAGCTCCTCTTTTTCATACGGCTAGAATTCTTAAACCCCAACCTCCTTACCTGCTCTCTCTTCCACCTCACACCTCCATCACCAAACAGGTTTCTTACATCTTCCACAGGGCTGCGCAAGCGCATAGTGCTCGTGAGTTTCATGGGTATACCGGCCTTGGCATCAGTTTGTTTGTTTGTGCTTCCATTTATTATACTAATACTTAAAGTCTAGACCAATCCATTTATTAACGCCAAACTTTTTAAGTATCAATACTTAAAAAAGACCCTAGTGTTATAAATGTTCAGCACAAACAAACAAAACTGATCGGGTATATCGAGGATCAGGGGCTGTGTTTTCACGCAAAATGTGGCCGGACCAGGTGGTGCGGTTCATGCTTGCCTTTTCCCTACTTCTTATTTATTATACTAAAAAACTTGTGTTTTATTTATAATACTAATCATTTAAGCCCAGACCAATCTTATCAATACTTAAAGAAAAACCTAATAAACCACACCAGATTTTCTTTCTTCGAGTCCAAAAAATGTAGGATTTTTAGTCTTCCAATTCTTCCCCAATTCTGGAGTCAAGGGAGCACAACTCTCACCCCCTCTCACCCCCCAAATACCCTGGGCGGAAAACCTGAGCCAGATCCCCCACGAGACATACTACTGATGGCTAATAGTTCCTTCAGGAAAAATTAAATGTTTTGATAATCGAGCTGAGGGACTAATGGGAACTTGTAGCTCTAAACCTGAACCGATCCATAAAATATACAAAAATTGATCCTCCTGAAGACCTTTAAATGATAGATCCAATTTAATTGACTTGATTAAGGCTTGATGACACAGTAACAGTACTGTAAGCTTGGTTGAGCTAAATTAACACAGAACTACCACTACTTTCTCGCCTAAGAACGTTAACAATTACGTGCTGATGTACGGTATTAATTCATAGGGAATTATTGACTCATATTATGCTATAAACTGGATGATCATCAGGAATATTAGTCTATTTCTTTTATTTTTTGTCCAAAGTGTCTCTATATAATAAGGAGAGGTTTAAACAAGTGGGGAATGAGATTGATAAAACTAAAACTCGGATTGATACCGACATAACCGGCACTATCGCACGGCTGAACAAAGGTATTTTATTCCGAATTCACAACTATTGCAATTCATGAGTTGTCCTCTCTTACCAAATGGATTCAACCAGGCTGTCCACCCACCCCGACACGACAGCCTGCCCAGGCTACTGTGTGACCATGATTTTAATGATATAGGATGGATTTCTTCCTCAAGATAGTACTTTAAATGAAATAATCGTGATGTTAGCTCAATCCACCTGGATTCATTGAAACGAAACCAAGATATAATTACGCAACAAATTGCCCTAGCTCTAGCCCTTGAGAAATATTGTCTTTGAACTTTTGAGTCACATGCAGATTTTTACAAAAAAGGTTAAATGCTAAAAGGTCAATTTGATTTGGTAATACTTTACAAAACCTTGCACATTATGGAGAACATTGTGGAGAAGGCGAGATGTTCCTAATTGACAAGCTTCAATACTCAAATCTTACCCGGTCGGCTCACAGTCCCATATTTTAGATACATAACCTTGTTCATACTGTGATGCTGTAACCTTAACTAGCTTTGCACTCAGACCTTGAATGTGCTGAAATTGTAGAATATCAAAGTGTGACCAACATCTACAGTAAGACCTGTGTATGGCTGTTCCTTGAAAATGTCACTTGGGTCGAAGCTTAACGCCAATGTTACCGCCAAGGACTGAGAATTGCTGTTTTTCCTACAATAGAAGAAGTTGAATGGTTTAACTGAATCCAACAGAACCCAAATAAACCTATAGTAACCACTGTTATTTTTTCCAAAGAATTTGGGATCCAATGGTGATAAATAAAGTTGCACAGCTCTTTGCGTTAGAATGGCGATCGTAAATGTAAATATTGTCAAGTGTGAGGAGCTGTTGCAGCTAGACATGTAAGGTAACTTGAACTCTTTGATTCTGGTGGTTGTGGAGATAGGAGATTGTCTGAATTTCTATATTGTCCAACCAGAAACAATCACATAGACTTCCAAAGGTGTTGGTGAAATTAGTTTCCAACATCCACATTCTCATTCTATTCAGTGATTATCAGTAGTTACTAAAGAAAGCTGGTGAATCAATCAGCAGGCGAAATACAGACAGTTTGTCACAAGTAGTATTGTCTCACATTTAGACAGAAGCGATGCATATTTTAACTTTAATCTTACAAAACTCAACATAGCAAAGTTGACGATGACATTTGTTACTCATCTGATTTCTGAGGACTCTAAATATCATGTTAAATTACAACTTATATTGTAATTGCTACAAGTAGTAAGTGAAGAAAAATATTTCCTATCACTAGGCTGGAAGATGGATCTATGGATTGGACTGAGACCAGGCAGTGCCAGCTGGAGTTGGGATGGCAGGGCCATATCCAGCCCAGTCCTCTCTTCATATGATGCTGTTTTGGGACAATCTACACCAGTGTCTGGTTTTGGCGGAGTATGTGGATATATGCCATTCTTCCAATACTTAAGAATATTACCTATGTGAGCAGAAGTGGCCTTGGTGAAATCTTAGACCTTCATATAAAGTATTTTCTCATTTCTTGCTTTTCTTTGAAAGACACAACGGCCGAAATATGCAGCAGGATGGACTGTTAACAGTATCAATTTCATCATTAAACACTGTTATTTTACTTAAAATACTAACATTTTTCCGCTGAAACCGTTCTCCATTGTGGTCAACTTGCAATAATTCTCCTATTAGATGAAATTAAACTTATCATCAACAATTTTTTATCAACATTAGACTGCATGTTTGATAATATGACAACCATATTTTGTATTTTTACATTTTTTCTTTCTTATAATGTAACATATTATAGGGGAAAAAATATGGTGCGCTTCACTCATTTGTAACCGAAAGTGACGATCAACGCCACTGTAAATGTTGTTTGGCAGACAGGGTACTTGCCATAGTATTAGATGTTGTTAAATCTGGTGCAGAATTGACGAACAAATGAACACCATCACCAGGAAATTGTTAGCATTTCCACAATGGACGACATAAGTTAGTGATAGGGAGGTGGGAGGGAAATTGACAGACTTGTTTTCTTTCAAGACCGGCGTGGTGACCGGATGTAGATTGAAAGAAAGAATATGTGAGTAGCTGTGAACAGCAGTTCTAAGAAAGCCTATCATTGGCTGAGAACAGTAGTTCTAAGAAGCCTATCATTGGCTGAGAACAGTAGTTCTAAGAAAGCCTATCATTGGCTGAGAACAGTAGTTCTAAGTTTTCCTTACCAATAAGTTGTCCTTAGTTGGTTGAGGGAGGGCAACTTTTTATTCAGTTGACCTAGGATTATTTGTCTTGTCTTGGGACTGATTGCCAAGACAAGGGAGGTGTTATCAGGGCAGAAAAAAATCTTTTTTGTACCAAAAACTTTATTTTTTCTTTCTTATAATGTAACATATTACAGGGGAAAAAAATATGGTGCGCTTCACGCATTTGTAACCGAAAGTGACGATCAACGCCACTGTAAATGTTGTTTGGCAGACAGGGTACTTGCCATAGTATTAGATGTTGTTAAATCTGGTGCAGAATTGACGAACAAATGAACACCAAACCAATTGTATTGAGCGAGGCACACCTAGCAAGCTCAGAACAATTGTTTCGCCAAAACTGCACCTTAGTTTATCAAGATATATTTCTTGAAGGCATCGGATGACCACCTGCCAAAAGATCTTATTCTTGAGTCAGACCAGCCCTGAATGCTAGCCCAGGTAGCGCCACCTCGTCTCAGTGACTGAGGAGTGACCCAACCCTCTATTTTTGAATCCTCTAGGACATCACTGAACTCTTTTCTGAACTCTGCTGTTATGACTTCAAGCAAAGGGCTGCTTCTGGAGGGTTTCAAGTGTTTTAAATACTTCTTAACGAGGCGAACTGGGCATGTCTTTCCCCCTACTGCTTTAATCATAATGCTTGCAGACTCTGCAGAATTCTTGAAAGAATTAATGTGCACTTCCATGGCACCCTTGCTAAAACACACATCACCAACAGACATATGATGCCCTGCTGAAGATATACAATACTCGCTAGGGCGTAAGAATCCATAAAAAGCACAAGATACCATGGCAGAAAAGCGCCTCCCATCTATACTTCCCAAGACCTGCTCTGCCTTAGTGATCAGAGTGTGTAGTTGGTCAAGAGATATCGCCTGTGTTTTCTTTTGGGTTCTACCCTGTGAGTTTTTTATACCCCTCAATATTAACTTTAGTTTATGAGTAGCAAAAGTAACCTCACTGTTCTTTTTTACGCAAAAGAATTTTACTGCTGACACATGTGACAGGATTGCACTGTGTTTCTTTCCTTCTTGTGCCAGGTTTGTGACCCACAACTCCATTGACGAAGTAGAGAATTTTTTGAGCTTGTGCTCAGAGCAGAACATTTTGTATTGGTTGTAAAATCGATCGTAAGACTTCTTTGAGCCCTCGGACAAAGACTTGTCTAAGAAGCACCTCGCCTTAGCTCTCAGACCTGAAATAAATAGTGCAGGGAATCTTTTATGTATGAGTACGTACTTATATTTCTAAAATAAACATTGCACAATAATGATTAATGTCATGTGTTTGCTTTGACCTTCTCACCCCCGCGCTTCATGTCCTGAGGCTCAAAGGTCACTTTTGTACTTATGATTAGAAAAGAAAAATAGATATTATTATTTGTCACCTTACGACCAGTATTTATCTTTTACCCTACTCGGACACAAGTGTACCGGTAAGCTAGTTGGACAGGCAGCCATGGTGGGAAAACGGAGTTTAAATTCTCTGATTTTATTTCTGGACAACAAATCTGCAGCAATGTTCTCTAATCCTGGGATATGTCTGGGCACTAGGAGAATATTTTGTTGCATGCATAGGAGCGCCAAGGGGCGTAGTAGCTTTCTCACAACAGCATCTTTACAATACAGATGTTCTAGAATAGAGACTAGGGCCCCATTATCTGTCCTGACCTCAACCACTGAATTTGCAAATTTTTTCTGCCACATGTGCACTGCTACAAATATGGGGAACAGCTCTAGAACTGTGATGTTTAAGTTTGTCCAAAGTTCATCTGGCCACATCCCATGGAACCAGGTGTTTCCCCAAAAACCTCCATATCCTATTGATCCTGAAGCATCAGTGACCAGAGTGAAGTCTACAGCCCCTGCCACAAGATATTGGAACTGTTTACCGGGTGCTAAATAAAACAGAAAATCTCTCCATACAACCAAATCAGATCTGGTCTCACAAGATATATGCCGCATGTGATTTTGATCAGATGACATGATACCCTTTAGACTGCCATACACACTACTGAGGTATGCACGGCCTGCTACTACAATCTGGGAAAGATGGCAAAGTTTACCTAGTAGTCTTTGCCAATATTTTACTCGCTGGCGATGTTTAGATAGAAATGCATTGATGTGATTTAGGGCATCTGCTACCTTGGCTTGCGGAATAAATAGACTCCCCTGTGCAGAATCTATCCCTATCCCTAGAAAGACAATTGTTCTTGTAGCTTCTTCTGTTTTGTGAGCAGAAACAGGTACCTCTACATCCCTGCACACCCCTAAGATTCTATGGAGCACATCATTACAAGCATCCGCCCCAGAGGCAACAATGAGAAAATCATCTAGATAGTTAAAAATGCGACATTCGTGATTTTGTATAGTGATGAAGAGCCATCGGAGCATATAACTTATCCTTTGGAAAATCTTGCAGCTGCTCCCTGCCCCCATAGGTAATCTAGTATCAATGTAGTATTGGCCATCTACCTTAATACCTAAGAACTGCCATTCTGATTTTGTGATGGGAACCATTCGATATGCATCCGATATATCAAGTTTGGCAAAATAGGCCTGGTCTGGTTCGTTGAGTGATAAAACATGTGTTACTACATCTCTTATGTTACAATATTTTACCTCACGGTTATGCGTGGGAATATTATCATTTACTGATGTTCCGTGTGGAGCTGATAGATCAAATATCATGCGCTATTTTTCAGAGTTAGCTTTTGGAATGACATAGATTGGGGAAATCATCATGTCCTGGATGGGAGGTTTTTCAAAAGGCCCAATGATGCGGCCAAAGTCTACTTCGGCGTGAAGTTTTTTCATGAGATGTACTTGGTTCCTGCTTTTTCCTTTAACTGATGCCACTACTTGAGGACTGTGGCAAAGGCCAAGTTTGAACCCATTTCTGAAACCATTGGCGATGTACTCCAAGTCTGGAAAGGCCTCGATCATCCCCAGTAATTTTTTTACATTGACAGGAGTTGAGACATCATAGTCTTTTATTTCTGGAAGGGAAAACACAAGAAAAGAAATTCTTCAACATTTCGTTAATCAGCATGGTAACAACATTTCATCTATTTGTGTGATTTACAATCTTTTACAGAATGACTACCCCTACACTGTCTACACTCGTGCTTATAACGACAATTTGTTCTGTTACACCCAAATGTGTTACACTGGTTACAAACAGCATTCCATTTACCATTAAATGAAGATGATGATTGCGAGTGTGGTGTTTTCGGTTTGGCTTTAACCTTGCTTTTAAGCTCTGGTAGGCAGTCTACCAATTCTGGGAGGTACTCTCCCCACTGAATAGTGTCATGCTGGTGCTTTGCCGTGCGGAATTGCACGTCATATTCAACGGCATCCCGACCCGTTCTATTCAGCATTTGTACATTTTGCATATGTCTGATCAGGCCCTGTATCTCTGCAGGGAAGTATTCGGCTCTAATGGACATATATATTAAGAAACATTCAATCCATGAGTAAAAAGAAAGATCTGCCGATTCTTCTTCCTCCTCGAAGCCACCTGACTCCAGGTTGAACTTGAATTTTTTTGATTGTTTATCTTTTAATGCCTTTGGCTTTAACAAGGCCAGGTTTACAACCTCACCTCTCCGGATGGCCTTTTTTGTTTTATCTGTTACATGACCTGTTTTTGGAACAGGAGGGATGCAGCCGAATCCTCTAACGCCTTTTACTGCGGCTAGAGGTACATCCGAGTCTGAGCTAGATCCAGAGGATACTTCTACAGGAGTCGTAGATTTCCTTTTCCTCTACAATATGAATTATTGGTTGATGATTATCCTATTGCCTTTATTTATTCATTTCACGTTTAACAAAATGAATTGCTGAAGCCAGGTAGTTGGCTGATCTCCTGTAACCAACAGGATACATGTGGGTACCATCGCACAATGCCTTAGGTATGCGACGGTCCCAAAACCAAAAAAGAATTCCAGATTCCTTGAATCGGGAGTCAGGGAAATTATTAAATAACAACTCGTTTAAAGATTTTGCTTTCAGGTTATAATCTTGCAAGGCACGTGGTTGGAAGCTCATGATTAATACTGCTTTTACTTCTACATTACGAAGCATAATTGAAAGACTTGTTTTCTTTCAAGACCGGCGTGGTGACCGGATGTAGATTGAAAGAAAGAATATGTGAGTAGCTGTGAACAGCAGCTCTAAGAAAGCCTATCATTGGCTGAGAACAGTAGATCTAAGAAGCCTATCATTGGCTGAGAACAGTAGTTCTAAGAAAGCCTATCAATGGCTGAGAACAGTAGTTCTAAGTTTTCCTTACCAATAAGTTGTTCTTAGTTGGTTGAGGGAGGGCAACTTTTTATTCAGTTGACCTAGGATTATTTGTCTTGTCTTGGGACTGATTGCCAAGACAAGGGAGGTGTTATCAGGGCAGAAAAAAATCTTTTTTGTACCAAAAATTTATTTTTCCTAGTTACGCATGAAACCATATTGATTTTGAATTCTATATGCGATTTTCCAATAATGAAACTCAGACTATCCTTTTCTTTTGTTTTATTTATTTTGTTTAATCTAAATATATATATATATATATACATTTTAATTGCAACAACCATCATCCGAAGATGTTCTCCCTGATGTGCAAAGAAACCAAAACAAAAAACCATAAAAATTTAAAAAAAACAAAAAAAATAGATGTTGGATCTATGCGCCATACTTTCAATACTATTAGCCTATTACAGGTAGATACAAGAAATAAGGCAATAAACAAACTTCAAACTTAAAAAAAAAGTTATGAAATTTGTCTTAAGAAAAAATGACCTTCAAACTTGTCTATTAATGCTCAGTGATGAAGCTTTTTTAGATGGATTGTTTCAGTGAATAAAACTGAAATAATGATGGGTAAGCAACTCTCAAAATCTACAATACTATTACTGGAATGTTTTGATTGTTCTGATTAAATACCTAAAACAATTTGATTTATACTGAAATAGGTGAGCTCATTTTTAGTAGTTGTAATTAGTGCGCTGCCAAACAATCATCATGTAATTCGCAAATATAGAATGTCTGACTTTGATTTGATCAGAGCTAGTAGTGAATTAGATTTGATTGTCAGATATATACACACTCTCTCATCAAGGATAAAGTACAACAAGAATATATACTGATACTGAATCAGCTGATAGATATCCCTGCTGTTAGAACTCCTAACAGAACTAAAACTTAGACAGGAATGGATACTTCCAAGAAACAGAGGAAGAATGATGTGAAAAAGTGAGTTCTGTTTATTATCTTTAATTGTCTTCCAGGTTTGCCCCGAAAGTAGCAATGTGTTGACCCTGTGTCTGTCACAGCGTAAGAATCAGTTTATCTTGAAAACCATCAGCTTTTGCATCATTTAGAACTTGTAGGTAAAGGGTTCGGTAAACAATTTGTGTCCATAAGACTGAGATTTATTCTTTGCATGAGAGCATCAGAGTGTACTGATAAAACATCAAAAGAAAAAGTTTAATATATGGATGGATAGATTAATTTCAGTCACTGACAAAATAGCCGTGAAATTCAGTGTTAACACTGGCACTGTTAAAGCCAACAACATAGAAAATCAGGTCTCTGTGGTAAAAGTTAAAAAAGTATATTGTCTAGGGTGAGAATAAGATGTCGTATAAAGCAGTCTCGGCCCTAAACACCGCTAAACTTCATGGTGCGGTAGCGTATTGATGGGAATTTATTTGAGAAGTCATTTATATAGTTTTTCTCATCATGAATGTATCTGAGAGCGAGTGTCTTAGTTTGAGTGGTCATCAGAGAGTCGATATCAGGGTGCTCGATGCCTAGCTTGATAGTGCCTTAAAAAAATTAACGTATAGAAACAAAAGGGGGGATAAGCAACAACTCTTGGGAGTACCAGTGCTAGTCATGATTAATTTGGAAGTTATGCCATCAGCTATTCTTCTTAGAAATTGTATTCCATTCAGTTACATTGGAGTCAAGATGAGATAGTTCTGAGATTAAATCCGGTACATGTATTGTGTTGAATGCCGACGAAAAGTCAAGGAACAGACATCTGGCATAGTATATAATATTATCTAGATCAAAAGTAACTCATATTGCAGCAAAATAAAATATGTAGGTGATTGGGGAGGTGAGTTGTTTACAGATGTTGATGATATCAAAGAGACTTAGCTAAGGCCTGAATTGAATTAAACATTTCATTGAATTTAATCAAATTTCTCTGCATCAAACTGTTCTGTTCTGCATCAAACTTTTCTGTTCTGCATCAAACTTTTCTACTCTGCATCAAACTTTTCCACTCTGAATCAAACTTTTCTACTTCGAACCTAACTTTTCCGCTCCATTTATATCAACCACCCTATATTATATATTGCTGTATGTAGGTCCTCAGTCTACCAATAGTTCATAGTCAATAGGCTTTCATTTCAATTCATCATTGATGATTTGGAATAGAACTGCATGGCAGTCTATATCAAGGCCACAGTCACACAGCACGGACAATAGGTTTCTCCCAAACATTTCGAGCAGCTATATCAGGAATCTCTATTTAAACTGGTTTATACAGGGAGACCCTCTGTTTGCTTTACTAGACAGATTATTATTTCTTCATGGGTGTTGGATTCTAAACCCGTCCAGCACATATATGTGAAAAGTGTATCATCATAGAAATTGTTGATTGCCTCAACAGACAGAAAGTCACATTCTCTTCGGACCCATCCTTTCACAAATTTCGTTAGGCTATACGATGTAGCTAAGCTATTATCATGTATGAGTCAGCACCACTTGGAATATTATTATTACATCTGTATGTATTGTAAAAACTCCCAGTAAATTTCCCTAATGTATTGGGATGTTTTCTTGAACTGCAATTTTAGCCTGTCATATTATCAAAGTAGTATTATCTCCTGTGTGTTTATGCAGCAACCCACTGGTGTGAATTGTCATGTTTGTTATAGTATCAATTAAAAGTTTGACAAATTGTTTGTAATTGTGGTATTAGGTCAGACTCGTGCTAACAGAATAAATTAGGTTTTCCGGTGAGGATTGCCGCCAGCAAAACCATAAGCCCATTTATTTGTAGTGACCTCACTTAGATTGCTGCAGAATTCATATTGTCAAGCTAGCAGAAAACAATGTCCATACATTGCTTGTTTTTTAAATGTTTTATTGGTTATTAATTTTATTATAGAAATTTCACGGAAATCGATTATTGGTAACGAGTAGAAGAATAAATTTTATGACTTTACCATTAGTAAGATAGCAATGAAAATTCCCTTTTTGTATAGTAGAAGAAAGATTTGTGGCTGAGGCCAGTCAGTTTGGGGCTGGTGATAAGCTGTTGCCCTTAGTATAGTAAAGGTCGCTATTAAAGTTAGATCTCAAAAACTAAGCTTGTTTGCTGACTAACGAAACAAGTATGATAAGAGTAGTGGCTACTGGTTAGGCCCACAAATGAAATTGAACTTTCATCGTCATGGTATACGACAAAAGGTTCCACTTTCGATTTACTGTCAAAGCTATTTGAGAATTCAGCAAATATTTATAATAAATGTATTGATTTCTTATACCTGTGTATTATTGAAATTCCCTGATTAAAAACTTGTAGTTTATAAAGCTGAGGAAAACAGCCTGTATGGTACCAAATCTTAAATAATAGACCTGCATGTATGGCATAAAATATTTGTACTGGGAATGCCTAAAAATAGCTAATACTCATCTTTCATCTTCCTTCTAACAAAATGTGAACCAAAATATTCTGTGAGGTAAATTTGTAGACTGAGGACCTGCATACAGTAATACATAGTATATAGGGTGGTCGATATCAATGGAGCGGAAAAGTTTGATTCAGAGTAGAAAAGTTTGATGCAGCAGAACAAAAAGTTAGATGCAGAGTATATAAGTTTGATGCAGTACAGAAAAGTTTGATGCAGAACAGAAAAGTTTAATTCAGAGTAGAAAAGTTTGATTAAGAGGAGAAAAGTTTGATGCAGAACTTGAAAGTTTGATGCAAAAAAGTTTAATGCAGAAAAGTTTGATTAAATTCACTGAAATGTTTAATTCAATTCAGGCCTTTTTAAAATTTAAATTCACAGCAGACAAGTTTAATTTTATCCGGATTTCTGGGCCACGGTACTTAGCACTTCAATTTTGTGCACTCTAGTATAGTTCTACTTCCTCTACAGTCTACAACAAAACAGTTTGCTAAAATCCCAGCCAGGGAAAAGCTATAATGATTGTGTATTATGTCTTATACTTTTTGCAAAGTAATCGAATAGTTTTCTGATATACAAATTGAAGCCAGAGAGGTTTAGTAGCTGAAGTTGCTGCAAATTCCACTGCCACTGCTAATGCTTAATGTCAAGGTCGCTTGTTGAGCTGACTAGACTGTAAGAAGGATCTGTGTTTTATCTACTGTTTATCTTTTTAATGTGCTTGAAGCTGATCCTACCTGGACTCAATCTGTGGATTAAAATCTCCTGCTCCTGCCGGACTTCAGTTATCAGACTTTTATCCAGAGATAGTGAAGACGTTTTAAGTTAAAGTTTTAAAGCTGAAACAGGAAGTGACTTGGCGTGCAGGGGAGACAACGGCTCCCATTCAGTACACTAGAGATGCTTTACTGAATTTCAAAGGTCATAAGTGTATACAGACAGTGAAAAGTCTTGCACCTATTCTCCCTAATGAGTTGAAACGCAGACAAAGAGGAAAAAGCGATGGTATGCGGATCAAGCGTAGTCATCAACGCAAAATACAGTTGCCTGCATTAATTATAGCAAACGCTCAATATCTTAATGATAAAATTGATGAACTAGCATCGTTAATCAACCAACATCGTGCATTTAAAAATGCCAGTGCGATCAAAATCACTGAAACCTGGCTAAATGAGAGGACTGATGACAGCTCGTTATCGTTTGGGAACTTTGATGTCTTTCGGAGTTACCGGGATGCAGAAATCACTGATCAAAGTAGAGGTGGTGGTTGTATATGGCTTGTTAATAGAGAGTGGTGTACAAACACTACTATACACAGGAAGTACTGCTCGCCAGATCTAGAGGTGTTACATCTGGAATGCCGTCCCCATGACCTACCACGTGAAATTAATATAATAAATCTAATATTAGCTTGTGTCACAGATGCTGATGATAAAAACTGTACTGCCTTCTTGGAGAATATCATTTATATAATTGCTTTAATAAACATCCAAACTCTACGCTACGGTTGCGTAGGCGACTTTAATCACGTACATCTAAAACATCTGAGCCAGTATGTTAACTTCCATGCACGAGGTAATAAGACCCTAGATCTCTGCTACTCAAACATACAGAGTGCTTACAAAGCATACAAACTACCCGGTATTGGACTCTCAGACCACTGCACAATACAGCTATGTGCCAACCTATGTTACCAAATACAAGGAAAGCAAGCGGCAGAAAATAACCGAAGAGCTCCTGGACAACGAGTGTATTGATAAATGTCAGGCTGCTTTTGAGACAACAGATTGGGATTCCCTGATATCGGATGACCTGGATCAATCAGTAATTACCATCACTGATTATATAAACCACATAATCACTGCCAACTCAACAAAAATAGAGAAGTGGGTCACCCACTTCTCTATTATTGTTGTGGGTGTTTCATAACAATCAAACATGGCTGACAAAAGAAATTAGAGAGGAAATTAAAAGTTGTTATAAAGCTAAAAGCATGATGGGTCGAGTTTTTTGAGCTCTTATTTATGCCTCAATTCGGAGTTGTCCTCTCACCAGTTTGGTACTTTTAACCCACGCCGCATAGGAAAAACCTGCTGAAAGAAGGTTATCTCAAAAACCGCTTATGATAGGATAAAAATGATTTTTGATTCAGAGTCTGTACCATTGAAAACTCTGTGAGACAGGGTTTCCAAATCATTGGAGGCTTGTATGTTGATAAATCTTAATTTTAGTGACGAAACTCATGAAAAACTCTGCCAAATTGTCCGCAAAACAGGCAGAAAATGCTTTAATTGACTATCCAATTACTGAGGTTATAGACAGTTTTCTGAGCTCTGATTTATGCGTCAATTTGGAGTTGTCCTCTCTCCAGTTTGGTACTTTTAACCCACTCCGCATAGGAAAAACGTGCTGAAAGAGGGTTTTCTTGAAAACCGCTTATGTTAGGATAAAATTGATTTTTGATTCAGAATCCGCACCATTGAAAACCCTGCGAGACAGGGTTTCCAAATCATTGGAGGCTTGAATGCTGATAAATCTTAATTTTAGTGATGAAATTCAAGAAAAATTCTGCCAAATGGTCCGCAAAACTGGCAGAAATTGATATAAATGACTAAACTAAGACCAAAAATATTTCCCAATCTATGTCCCTAACAGTTTTCAATGGTGCAGATTCTGAATCAAAAATCCTTTTTATCCTACTAAAAGCGGATTTCAAGATAAGCCTCTTTTCAGCACGTTTTTCCTATGTGGCGTGGGTTAAAAGTACCAAACTGGAGAGAGGATAACTCCGAATAGAGGCCTAAATCAGAGCTCAGAAAACTGTCTATTTCCCAAACTATGTCCGAATGAGTTTTCAATTTTGCAGATTCTGAGTCAACAACAATTTTTATCCTATTATAAGCGGTTTTCAAGGTAACCCTATTTTCAGCATGTTTTTCCTATGTGGCGTGGGTTAAAAGTACCAAACTGGAGAGAGGAGAACTCCGAATTGAGGCCTAAATCGGAGATCATAAAACTGTCTATTGGAAGTAAAACAAACCTAAAAGCAAATTGATCAGTTGATCAAAGGGGCAAAAAAGTCTTACAGAAGTAGAAACTCGATCAAATATGTAAGAATATGAAGGAGGCCTGGAGAGGCATTAAATCAATGTCAAATCTAAATAAAAACACTCCCTCCATCGACACTAATGTTGCCCGAAGTGATCTACCTCAACTTTTTGATAACCTCAACAAATTTTACCTGAGGTTTGAGCGTGACGAGTCAACACACCAATTCCAGCTTTAGGACAAGACACCTTTGAATGTTCCAGACTTCACTATTGCTGAGGTCAATGCTGCTTTAGGGAGGTGTGTTCCCGGGAAAGCTATGGCGGAGATCGGAGATGGTACCTGTTCTTAAGAAGCCGTCAGCCCTGAATGATTATCACCCTATTGCCTTGACCTCAGTAGTTATGAAGACCATCGAGCATTTGATCAAAGACAAACTGTGTGCTACTCTGAGGTTAGATCAAAACCACTAGCACAAAGGATGCATGTATTGCTTTTGACTACTGTGTTACTCAATACATCAAGGAGGTATGCTAGAGCTTTGTTTGTAGATCTTTCTTCGGCATTTCATACGATATCGCCAAAACTTTTAGCAGATAAATCAATTGATATGTGTGTACCTTTTCCTTATGTAAAATTGATCAATTCTTTTCTCAGTGGTAGACGACAGCATGTAAGAATCTCCAGTCATAAATCTGATATTTTACCTAGTAGAACTGGCTGCCCACAGGGGTATGTTTTATCTCCATTGTTATTCTCCATCTACACTGACATGGTTCAATCTGATCACCTTAACATAAAGATAAGTATAAGTATGCTGATGACATGGTAATTTTGGGTCTATTAGATCACAGCGGTAGTGACGACTTTTATTTTAAAGCAGTAAATGATTTTTCTGAATGGTGCAAAGCTACTGTCTTACACTGAATACCACTACGACCAAGGAGAGATGATCTATGACTTCAGCCGTAGATCCCAGGAAGTCACTTCTAATGTTTTTATTGATGACAACCCAGTAGAGAAAGTTCAAGTTCAAGTATCTGGGTACTATTTTTAATGATGATTTAAAATGGATTGATGATACTGACCACATTTATCGTAGATTGAAAAGCAGATTTCATGCATTGTCTAAGTTCAAATCTCTTTATCCGTCCAGTGCTCAATGTGAATATTTTGTGCAGTCTCTTATATTACCGATGTTATTATACAATTCAGAAGTTTGGTTTAACTCTTGCACAGCGAAGGAGAGATCTTGATTATTATCTCCTTTATCCACCTCATACAACTGTGACATTGATAATCTGATCCCAGACCAAATTTTTAGTACTGCAGTAAATTTTATTAATCACGAAGACCATATTATTAACAAACATTATCTTCCAGGTGTAGGAAAACATTTTAATCAGCTAAGTGCCGCCAACTCGTTTTTTAAACAGCTTCATACCTTTTAGTATCAGACTCCTAAATGATAGCGCCTTCTTACAGTCGCTATAATTTTGCTTCATCATTGATGACAAGCAATAAAACAATTTCTATCTCAATATTTCTGGATCAATAGACCTGGTACATCAGAAGTTATTAGACTGGTATGCTTTCTCTAATGTACATATCAAAGGTTTTTTCCTGAGCATATTATTGTGTTCAATTGTAATCTATTCTAATGCTTGATTTGCCTGAAACATTATTGTAGGTCTAAGACACCTGCAGATAGGATAGAATCGTGGCTGACTTCAAAATATCACAGAAAGCTAGTACTAATATCATCAACAGTCATAGCTATACTCTCAAATCTAACAGCTGTCTCACTTGTGACCTTAAACCATGTTTCATCAGTGAAGGAAGATCTCTCTGATCTACAAGAGGACCTTTCTACCAGCAAAGGTTGTGTATCTGATGAGTAGATTGGATTGGATAAGATGAAACAGTGATTTTTGATAGCAAAGCATTCTTTCTTCTTCTTCTTACAACTTTTCTTCTTTTGCTCAACTTTTTATAAAGATTACTTTGATGTTCTTTCACAATAATAAATATAGTAAAGTGATTAATCTAATCATCACTTTTGTAGGATCCTCGTTGTTTGCCAATATGACTCACCGGTTGGACCACTTAGAGACAGAACTGAGTAACGCCACACATGGAAATAATGGTATGTCAACAATAAATATCTCTGTTAAGAAATTGAGGCATGACAAAAATATGCATCTTCTCAAAGCTGGTTAATGTAATAAACTTACAAAAATCGTGTAGATCTGGGTGATTTTTTGCTTGGTGCCCAAACAGCACCGAGCGTAAACCAGTGTAAGTCTCCTGAGTTGTCATTTTTGTGCGTAGCATTCCAGCAACATCAATAATTTGTATGAAATTCATTGTCTTAACTGTGTTGAAATTGATGCCAGATTTAGATTGATGCTTCATATATCATTAATATGAGCCCAAATCTCACACTCGACTGGTGTTAGTTTTAGGTTTAAGTTTATTGATAGATCATTGCAATTAGTTTCTAATCACGGTTTCAGTTTAAATTTTTTTAATCCAGTAGAACCATTTTATAAACGCAAATTCAGACACAAGATGTTGTTGTAGGTGTGTTAGCAAATCATTTTTACTTTTGAAAAATGAGAGCAAAGCACACAGTTAAAAACATAAGCAAAAGGGTTTGTTCAGAATGTTCTCAAAAGGTCAAGGATGAACAGTGATCGACAGTGGGAAGTTAAAGGTTCATCTGTGCTGTTAGGCTGGATCTGGGCATAAGGTAGGAAGAATGGAAAGGTCAAGGTTTTTTGACAGGAAACAAAGTTTTGTTTATGACCGGAATATTGGAATGTCAAAGTTCTGGAAAAGATACACACTGTTGCTGTTGCTTCTGTTTCTGTTTTTACAATCTTATCTTGCTGACCCTGCACTTTCTGCACAAACGATTGGCATGCGGAGGGAGGAATTCTCCTCTGAACCTCGTACAACGCGGAATGATCCTATGATTTCTTAGAAAAAGCCATACACAATTGATGTCGTAATTTTTACAGCCAATATTGTATTCGCAATGCATAAAACAATGTAAGTTGAGATTAAGTTTGGTAGGTCACCTGAAACCTTTCCTGGTTCTTGCTTAGTCAGGGCATCACGCTTATACTTGTAATTACAGTGGTTTAATGCCCTTTGGTTTAAATTTTTCATCCCACCGACATTTACCTTTATTTCATTAGACAACCTGGTGACAACCTTTATCATATATTTACTCTTACTCAAATTGTTTAAATTTCAGACCCAATATCACAATTAGAGATGCGACTAACGAATCTGACTAATACTACTGATGGAAATCTGGACTACTTTTCAGTTGGTATACAGAAAACTGGTATGACAAGAGTATATCATAGACTTAATGATAAACCTAGACAGGACACTATATGGAGCATTAGCATTGAGGCACTTAATTGTGGGTGACGTAACAACATTGGAAGGTGTAGAAGCAATCATGCTATCATTGATTTACAGTCCACAATCCAGGTTTTTCGTTGATAACTCGATCAATTTTGATCAGATTTTGATTTTGAAAATCACAATTGATTAAGCAGCTTATCGTGAACAGTTTGATACGACAGAAACAACATCAAACTGTTAACAAGATGCTGCTGATTGTAAAGCAATTTTCATACTGAAAGCCGATTAAAATTGATTGAGTTATGAACAAAAAACCTGGATCATGGACAGTAAATCAATGATAGTATCTTTGCTTCTACACCTTTCAATGTTGTTACGTCGCCCACAATTAAGTGCCTCACTTCAGTTGTATATGGTGTCCTGTCTAGGTTTATTATTAAGTCTATGGATTATACACAATTTTTTTATGAGATTTTCTAATAACAGAATTATTTATATTCAATAGATAGGATAGCATAACTTGTGTTTTTCACTAGACCATCCAATTCAATCTACATGTTTTGCATTAGTGATGCTGTGATGGTATGTATAAAAAAATCTAAGCCCTAAAACACTAAACTCAACACATTTACCTTGTTATAGAAATGACTAAATATTTGCAATAGAAATAGATATTATAGTGATATCATAAGCTGTAAAATCAATTATCATTCTTGGTAATCCAAAAAGCCTACTTGCCAAGTAATCAAAATTCAAGAGTGGGAGGTTACGGTTTACAGCGATACTGCACCGCACCGCGGTGTTTTGAAGGTGCAAAGCACCTGGGCTTGGGGGCGGTGTGAGCCTCCAATGGAGACTGGGATGGAGCCCCGGCTGCTGATGCTCGTTTTTAGCCACTAGGAAGGGCTAAAATGCATTTGATCCCAAATAATTCAATGTTTGTACTTTATACCGTTAGTTATCTTAGTTATAGTGAGAGATTACAAGTTTTAGCTTTGCCCACCATATATTACTTTATTTTTTAACTCTCGAAGTGCCATTTTTTACGAATAGCTGATGATCCGACCCATCCACTTTATAATCGAATACCAAGAAATTTTAGTAGGGTTTCCTCTCGCAATAATACCATTTTTAGACCTAAGAAATGTAGAACACAAAAGCGTGCCAAATCGTTTTTTCCTTTTTTTATGACATATTTCAACAATCACCGCTCTTATTTTTTTTTTACGCATTGTACACATTCCACACTATCATCATTGATAACGAATGTATCAATAAAATCTAATCTAATACCAGTACTAAAATATCAAAGAGAGGTGAAATAAACACTTACCATCAACACATGGGCAACTGGGACTTACATGCCCTTACTTTGCCGATGTCAAGTATCAACCACTCCACTGGTCTGAATTTTAATACAACAGGTAAATTTGTTACCATTATTGAAAAGCATAATTCCATTTAAATTTGTGTGCAAAGACCTTACGAGTAACTCATCAACAAGTGCTTTGATAGTTACTAAAAACTGCAATTTCTGTCAAATCTGGAGGAAATATTGAGAATTCCAAAAAGTGGGAAGTGGGCAAAAGTGGGTATGGAAATCTGGAGGGTCCCACCTAAATAGGGAGACTTGGCAAGTATGCCAAAAGTGTTGTAATATGGCACCACCCAATGTTATGTGATAGGAAACAAATATAGAATAGAACTTTCTGGGTGACTTTCCCTGTTTCATCATGAATTGTTATTGAACTGTTATGATGCAAGTCTATGATAAGAATGAATTATCCCTGACTAATATGATCGTAAATTTTACTAAAATTATTATTCATTGTTCATATCTAGATCAAAGACTGGAACATTCCGTTCACCACCTACAAGGTAATGCCTGCCACCACGAGGAAATTGGAAAAAAGTTCGAAGGTATGCTGTTTTATTCTTTGTATCTATGGACTCAAAATTGGTAGGTCACTTTTGATCTTAAATATTACCAGTGATTATGTGCATGGCTCAACAATTGAGCAAAACATACCAAGAAACAGTTAAATAATAGTTTTTAAATTGTTGATCCTTTCAATCAAGTGAAGGCCCTGAAATCACGTAACGTAACGCCCAATCTTATTCATTCACTCTATAAATTATCCAAATAAAAATAAGGGATGATAGGTGTATTGGTGTTGAGGTGTTTGGCACCTTTATGGTATCCATTCATCACCTCCGTAACGTTTACTGTGTGTGGTTTATAAGGTGCAGTTTTACAGGCTCATGTTGATTCGTAATAACTGCAAAGAACAGTTGAAAGAAAAATAAGTTGAGATTTTCAGTGAAAGTTATGTGGTAAAAGGCACATCATAAAGCAGAGAAATAGCTTTGCAATAACATACAAAGTAGAGAATGTTTCAATACATCAAATTGTAGGAAGTATAAAATAACCATTTTGTAAGAAATGGATTCTTTAGATTAAAATTGTTTGTGTATTTATGAGTTGGCTTCTCATGGTTAATGAGGCTTTCCTCACAGCTTGGTTGTTGAAGCAACTCTGAATTCTGATTGGCTGAACATAATAATTTAATGTTGGGCAAAGGTCATTAGCTTTCCTTTCCTTTCTTTGCCTCAGACAAGGTAGCACTGTACTCTCGAGTTTTTGAAATACCTGAAGTCTATTTCATGCGTTGCGTAAATAAAAGTATAAACCAATTTGTAAAGTTGCAGCCATTTGATTGTGTAGCAATAATTGACATGAGAAAAAAATCAAGTTTGTTGGAAGAATTATTTACCTTATTAACCTTATTAGCACACAGTAAGTTACGTCAGCTGAGTTAAAGTAAAGGTTAAATGTTTTGTATGTTACATTCTGCCATGAGCTAATAGCTAGATGATGATCTGCTCCGAAGGAGCTCATGGCAAAGAGTGAAGTTATTATGGTACATGTAGGCAGTGTACAAATGAACAATGAAGAAAGCTTTTACTATGGGAAAGTAATGGGAAGTTTTACATGAGATAGCTTTAGGAATTGTTTATGTGTTTAGTCATAATTATCAGTCATGATATGCTATTTGCTGACCGTTACAACCTCAGTCACCCATTCAATCGTTCATGTCGTTCATGATATGTCTTGGTATTGTAGGATACGATTATATAGTGAACCCGTATGTCAGGACATGTATATGGTTAGTCACTGAACATGTTGATTGGCAGACTGCTAAAAAAGGATGTGAATCCAGGGGAGCTAAACTAGCCGTTTTACCAACAATAGAAGAAGTCAATTGGTTTGAGAAATATCAACATAATCCGAGAACAAACTCAGGTTTGATTCATAACAAGCTATCATATTGTTGTATTGAAGGGTTGGCAGTTTGTGAGAATTATCTAAATGGAATGGAGCATTACCATCTCTGTACATAAGGATATATATTATATATTACAGCTCTGTTGTTAAGTATGGGGGGGGGGGACAAAAGCTTTATAAGTTAGACACACAGTCTTTCATTTCAGAAGCCTTTTTATTGAACTCCTAGCAGATACATGTGTATCTGGAAGGTAACATCTGACGACTGATGCTCCTGTGTCACACCAAACAAGTATGTCACCTGTATTTCATTAACAATGTCAACAATTTGGCTGATATTTGACAGATATTTGGCAGACTGAGTTTGAAAGTCATGATAACAAATAATAATAATAATAATAACTAGAAACCGTAATAATATTTGCGAGCAAATATGAAGTCATACAACCGACTATATTGGATATCAGGTCAAGTGACATCCAAATTGATGATGTCATGAGATTCGGTATATGTCATAACCCCCAAATCCCAAGTTTAAACTCAATCGCATGTTAAGAACTGTTGATCGGCAGCCACTTCCTGCTTATAGCGGCCATTTTGGATCTTGAGGTCATGTGACACAAAATTCGATAACACCATGAGATCAGGCTTCCTGAGAAACCCCTAAATGCCAGTTTACTTGATGCTAACAAGATTAGATCTCAAGATATCACCATAACATGATTAGATCTCATGATATTACCATAACATGATTAGATCTCAAGATATCACCAATAGATATGCAAAATATCTCTTTCGCTAATTAGTGTAATTAGTAAATATTACATAACATTTCAAAAATTCATTTAGTAATTTCTCATCTAGACATATGGATATATGTTATGACCAAGTTCCGTCAAATTCTACCATTTGTATGATTATTTATTATAATGATATTATTAATAATATTTATGATAATGTAATATTTATTTCAAACCATTTGTATATGATACCTTAATAAAAGTGGCCACCCTTGCAGGTTTTGGTACAATAAAACAAAATGATAAAATCAAGGAGTTAGAGACTTGATAAATGCATAAAAAGCGTGCACTTTATCTATTAGTGATCTACATTATTTAAAGTGCAGCTCAGCTCTATTTGTCCCGTTTGTAGATTGGAGGCGGAGACCCTGGATAGGACTAAGAGACTCAAATGGCTGGAGGTGGGAGGGTAGAGTAGAGGATACAGTCTCAGCTAATGATATAATCTGGCAGAAGCAACCCCATCAGCCTCATCTGTCTTATGGTAAGCCTTGTGGATTTATGCACGAAAATCGTCCTAAAATATGGGACGATCACTGCTCGATTGCAGACGGCCACTACTACCTATGTGAAGAAGTCTGGATATAGAGACATTTTAATTCTACCCGACTACAGCTACTCCGCGATCAGCAATAGTATAAGCGCTAAAACATGAAAGACTGTTACTGCCATCAATGTCATAAATAATAATTGTGAAAAGTCATCATGTTTTGTCACCCTAATAAATTTGTAAAATATCAACACTGCTGGAATATTTGACCACGTTACCAGTATATATAATCAAGGACAAACTTCTTGAAATATCTTTTGTTCAACTAGTCCAAAAAACAACCTTGGGCCACATTTAATAAATATTGTTTACATTATCAATGTTTTTAATTTGCAATAAATACACCCACAATAAACACAATCAACTTAAAAGTAAACAAAGATTTCAAAGGCAAGACGCCACTTCTTCGGCGGGACATTACAGTGGTTGTATGTTCAGCGAACTTGTTTTAAGTTGCTGATTGTGATAAATTAATACCTAAAAATTGATGTAAACCTACTTTGAATCCGATCCTTGTGTAGTCTTAAGAGAAAGAATACATTCTATTGTTGTTCCTCTATGACAAAATAACATAAAAATATTGTAGTGTTGGTGGAATATTTGGATTAAGTTCTACGATTGTGGATTGTTATAATGGATAACATAGTCAGCTATAGTTAAGAATGCATTATTTTTGCAAGCATTTGTCGAATGCCTGAAAAATAAAGACAACTGAGTAAAGTGTGTTTGAAATTGAAGCTATCACAATCTTTTGGTTTTGCTATTCTTATTATTGCTAGATTTCAAGGTTTAGCGAAGACCACCTTTCACATGATATGACGTTCATAATTGTGCCGCTTTCTTGATTACCTGTCTTGACGAATCTTGCAAACAACCTTTCAATGAATTGAGTTGTCCCCTCGTAAAGTAAGGTAGAAAACCCGTTCACAAGCATTGTCCCACCACCAAAAAAAGCTCATCAAGACCGCATTATTCTTGGTATATCATTCAGGAAAGTCACCAACCGCCTTGTTCACTTACCATATAACAAACCATGTGATGTACACAGTGTTTATTCAGACATCGCAGGGGTATTCGTTCTATCAACTTCTCTTTGCTCCTTTTTTGCAATAATCTTCGGTCAAACAATTTCTCCTTGTATTTTTCAACCTTGACTCAGCCTTTTTTTGTTATGATCTTGTGCTCAAGATGAGGAATTTTTTTTTCTGTCACAAAACACAATTTTAAGAAAGTTACTTCGAAGAAACATGATCATAACTGCCTTTAAAAGTATCTGATTTATAGTTTAGCTTTTTCTGTTATATTATGGCTATACTAAATAGCATATATTCATCATAAAGTGCTAGGTATCATTTATAACTGCAGAAAGAGACTAGTCCACCTTTATTTGTATTGTGTTCAAATATAAATTGTAATAATACCATCGCTTTCCCAGTTACGATGCTGACCAGAACACGTCAGAGTGTTTCCCAGGTTATCAGTTTAGAAGAATAGGCAGGTTAGTTCGGCCATTCAACGTACCAATCGACGGCAGGGACAATGAGGTAAAGTCCTTGCTACATGAGCCCACGAAATGCGTGGAATTGTCTTCCCACGCGTGGTGGGCCTGGCTTCATAGGCTAAACGCACCCACTTTCCTTACCTCGTGACAACATTGCTAAGTGAGTGACCAATGAGCCATGACCAATGAGTAAGGAGTAATGACCAATTAAATACGCTCTATTGTACCAAATGGCCAATGACAGAAGTGTAGGTTCACAACGTGGTTAACAACACGAACATGCTGGTCTTTGAAAAGACGCATGCCCAACGGCGTGAATTGGCATGAACAACGCGTGGAATTGCCTCCCCACGAGATTTCGTGGGCCTGTCTAGCTACATCTCAAGACCATTACTAATGTTACTTGTGGCAGAGGAAGGACAATAACTTATCTTTCTTGTAGCTGCCTTGAGCAAAGATTTGGCCTTAAATTTGAAGGTTAACGTTCTATTTGACTTTAAGTTAGTTTTTGTTTCCTTGACAGAGATTAAAGGTTGCCGAAATACTGAGAAGACATCGTAATTGATTTAAATTAACATTCACTGGGCAGCGTATCTCTGAGCTGCCTCCTAGTTTGCTGTCAGATGAGAACTGTATACTCAACCTGTCAGATGAGAACTGTATACTCAGACTGCCACATATCAGTGCTTGTCTCCTATCTGGTGACATCTCTCAGCAGTACTATGTATACTCAGACTGTCTCATATCAGTGCTTGTCTCTTATCTGGTGACATCTCTCAGCAGTGCTATATATTATAAGATTATGTACATATATTTGCTTATTTTTGGTAATTCTTATAGAATATAGCTGATTTCATAATCACTCTCATTCCATGTTACATTCTAGTCAGTATTATTGATTTTCAAAATAAAAGGGTTCATTTTTAAATAAAATCCTTTTTTAATAGTTCATATAGTCTGTTACGACAGACATACTGCTTAGATCTATACAGCTTGGTTTAAACGGATCTTGATTTCATTTGCGACCATTGGAGATCGTAAACACTGGATAACAACAAATAGAAGATTAGCAAATGAATGAAAATTGTATGTATGTGTGGGCAACAAGTTCAATACAATACAATTTAACAATAATGCCAATCTTATTAATGCAAATACAATACATAAACAAAAATACACATTTCTGATTAAATTGCAAATTAATTAATAACACGTTCCAAACCGTACCATAGGTGCTTGGACCAGAGTATGTTGTCGAATGTTAGGATATATTATTATGTTCTATTGAGAGAGACAAGCTGTAGCTGGAGCTGTCTCGAGTTTGAGTTGTGTGTATAACAACTACAACACAATTACATCATTAAGCTTACGGCAGCATATATCGGCAGCAAATTTACCACATCAAAACTTTGGTGTAGAGCAGCGTGTGTGTGCGAACATATAATATTGATGACATGGCAGCGTTATTCCAATACTTCGTGTAGTTTTAAGTGCATGAAGAAAAATGTAATATATATATATCTGTGTAATAACATACCATGCAGAAAAGGTAGAATACATATCAGTATGTGTATAATTATAAGCGGTTAGCATGAATGATGTGCTTAGTTGTTACCAAAACCATGGTGTACTGACTTGTACAAGAGCCCAGACTTGACTGAGGCTGGTCATAGAAAAATTTATAATAATACTGAAATAAAGCTAACAAAATGAATTGCCATGTAAACACTCGTAAACAGCTATTGAATACAATGGGGCGAAAGCAAATCAGCAACATAGTCTGTGATGCTAAGAATAGCAGGACCATTTCTAAATATAAATATTCAATAGTCGAACTGTAGAGTTTATGATTCTACTTCTCAGTAGGGATTCTCTTCTCAGGAAATGGTTTAACTTCTCTAAAGCATAATTTTTATTCTCAAATGACTAACTACTGCTGTTTGCTTGCTAGTAATGGTGACTACAACATTATTCATTTGCAGCCATCACAATGGTATCTATCAAAAAACTATATTGTTCTACTTGTACTTGGAATCTACCCGATGAAGAACTAAAGAGCTAAACAACTAAAGACAAGAACATATGTGGATGTGTCGGACAGAAGAGTTATTTCCACATTGTTGAAGGGAAAACAACTTATGTGTAGAAAAAAAGAATGGATGATAAATGGTACAATTCAGTTCGAAAAAGGAAGTTTATATGATTGATCACAAACAAAAATAATTTATGATCCACCAAACTTCAGTTTTGTGTTTATGATAAATGCATGTATATACATGTATATAAAATAAAAGAAACCCATATCCAGTGCCTCATAACACTTTTGTCAAAGAAGGTTATTTTGGAAAATAGAAGAAACGGCTGAATCAAAGTCCTGTCTTCAACCACATAAATGTGTAGTAAATCCAGTTGAGCATGTGCATGTAACGTTTTTTTACACATTTTTTGCCTAATATGTGCCATTAAAACCTAAAAAAAAGAAAAATTAAACAAAATTACACTTTGCCCATACATCTTCAGGTCAAATTCTGAGAGAAACAGCGGGAAAGCAAGGCTTAGTGGTTAGGATGTCTGATTGCAGCACAGGAGGCCCAAGATCAAGTCCTGGGGAGGTCTGATATTTTCATAAATTCTCTTTTACTACTTGATAGATTACTACCTTTACCCACTACCTCATTAAATTCTCAGTTGTGACCAAAAAACAAGCAAAGAGGTGAATGTATAATCTAATATTTTTACATATACCACAATTATATGCTTGTTGCGCGAGAGGTCCGGTTCGAATCCCGGTGAAGACGGATATTTTTTAATACCCTATTCCCATCTATATCATTTTCAAGATAATTTTTATCAAAAGTGCCATTAAAAATAACAAAAAAGGTTGACTAAAAAAATGATTGCATTTAAATGTCGTCTATTTTTCTTCTTTGTGGTTTAACTTATTTTGTTACATACGTACATTACATACGATTATAAATTATATACAATTATATATTGCATACAATTATACACTGCATACAAAAATATATTACATACAATATATTATATACAATTTTGTAATATATACAATTATATATTTTATACAATTACATAATATAAACAATTATATAATATATCTAATTATATATTATACACAATAATTTACAATTATATATTATTTACAATTATATACAATGTACAATTATAAATAAACATACCACAATTATAACATGACTTTGTGCGATAGGCCCGACTGAGTTCGAATTCCGGTGAAGACAGATATTATTTACATATCATCTCTTTTACTACTTGGTGGTTTGACTTTTTTTGTTTTGGTACCTATTTATTGCTACTTACACCCACTACATCATTAAACTTAACCATCTGGATTATTTCGCACTGAGCTTTGGGAGCTTATGCGGCCCAGCATGGCTGAGCGGTGGGAGTGTTTGATCTCAGCCAAAGCACAAATTCCGGTGAGGCCAGATTAAAAGAAGCAAGGAGGGAGCATGGGGAGGAGCCCTTATTTTTATATAATATATATAAATATACCACAATTATGACATGTTTGTTACGTTATATTCTATGGCTGTATTCACCGAAAATAGTTGTGGGGGGAGTTCTGCCACATAATAGGATAACGAGACCGCCTACATCATAGGTGGCATGGAAAGGACGGCCATTATATTTTGCACTTATAGTGACTTTGCCAATTGGCCATCCATCATAAACTCAATCGACAACATGAGTGTATATCATCCACACCCTTGAAGTTTTGTGGCATTTATGATCGGCATTTCTAGTTAGTTTAATGAAACGATTTTCATCAAATCAATCAATATTGAATTACCCTGTTACGCAAGAACGTGAAGGGAAGCGTGCAAAAACTTCCAGCATGACAACGCTGTCATCTTTTTTTCACAACGTTGATGGATCGAGTTGTATGTAGAATAATTCCGAGTATTCGCTAATACATGTTTGCAATTGGCATGGAGAAGTGTAAAACAAAACAAAAATTAGGAATGTTTTATTAAACTCAGGTGACTTATCATCTGTCACATCCCGAAGCATTGGTGATATTTGTTGCCTTGAGGGCAAGGCTGCAATTGCTTTCAATTTGAAGACGGGACTAGCGGCACACCTGGGGGCCAAACAAACCCAGTAGTCAATAAACTGCAGTGCGGTTCGGACGCACGCCTGCATCACATGCAAATATGTGACTCAGTAATGTTATGCATCCAGTGATGCTCTTGATCAGAATAGCCTAGTCACTCAAGCTTAATGGCTTAAACTGTAATAATATGGCTGTCCGAAATGACATAGGCTGCTAGCATCAACAATATAATAAATTTGCGTTGTTGTTGTTGTTTCCGTATTCATCCTCAGAGGTGGTTGATTTTATCGACTCTTTTTATTACAGTTCTTCAAGGAAGTGTGAGGTATTGAGGACGTATTGAGTGGCCTTATCTGATATATGGTTATAACAGGTAAGATAAAGTTGGTTGAGCCGAGTAGTTAATATATCAGGATACAAATTTCCTCAATGATTAAATTTATTGATACTTGAGTACTCTCACACTATGTAAGAACTGATATGAATTCATGTATGACCATAAGATAGAGGTGGAGTGTCTTCACACATTTGTAGCTTTGAACATGTAATTTAAGCTTATAACAAAGCACTTACATTTTTAACAGACCAGTTCCACATGCAGTATAAACGTCTTGATTTGAAAGCCATTGTATTGTGTTTCAGTTGAGAATCAGTATGAGAAGAAAAATCTTATCATCAGAACAAGATTTTGATGACATTTCTTTCTATTTCTGGACCTTGTATGATTTTCGGGTCTCATACGGCTTAAGGCAGGGGCATATTAAAAAGGGGACAGCTAGAGAAGAAGCTGAATTTTTCAGGGCCAGACTACGCCTGGGCATAATTTTATCATGGCTTCATACAGCTCAAGCAAAGATTTTGAACGGTTGCATAGTAGAGAATCATTATACATCACAAGTTTTCAAAATTTTTAAAGAGTCAACCTCATAGATTGACTATGCAGGTAAACTATATTTTCATGAGTCCCTCTTATTTGACGCTTGTCTTCTTAATAAAAGCATGATAAGTACAAGAAAAGACATAATTGTAAAACATTAAGCCTGATATACACTGCCCACAATATGTGTGTTACCACCAGGTAGAGTGTGAGACATCAGCTAGTGAGGACAAAGAGAATAGTCATTCACAAGCTTGTGTGTTCGTTGGCTGTTGTTTGACCCAGCCAGCGCCCATTGAGAGAGTTTGTACACACAATATGGACAAATCTATTCCTGTTGGAGATATCGAGTGCTGTTTGGCCATGATTGTTTCTTATTGAGAGGAGCTTTCGCTTTTCTTCTTCTGTAAAATGTTTCAATAGAACCTTGATAACAGACATATGGTCACCAAATGCAGCCTTGTGGAGAGCTGTTTCGCTGTCACTGTCTTTTGTACCAATCAACATGTGCCACTTTGAGCAAGGGGTCCATTCCAAAACATTCATGACTACATCCTTATTTCCTTTATCAGAGGCTAAATGAAGAACAGTTCTGTTCAGATTATCTTGCGCACTAACGATTTGATATCGTTGCTCTAGTTGAAGGTTAAAGCCTAATAGAGCTTTTACAGAAGAAGAGTGACCATTCTCTACAGCAGTATGTAAAGCTGTTCTCATATTGTAATCTCTTATCAGAAGTAAGCTACATCTTTGCCCAGTCGAGAGGTATTCTAAAATGGTTGTCACTATTTTAGGTTGTCCATTTTGGGATGCTATGTGGTTGGGTGTATGGCCATCAATGTCTTGTTTCATGAGCGCTGTATATCTTAGCGGTTCAGGGCTTACATGCTTCATCAGCACTTCCATAGTATTAATATGTCCATTGAAGGATACCATGTGAAGGCACGACCGTTGAACAAAATCTAATTCAGCAACTAGTCTGTAGCAAAACCCATGATCATGGTGACCAAATAGGTCAAAAATGGCTTCCACTGTTTCTGAGTGACCATAAAAGGACATCATGTGAAAAGCAGTCTCATGATGAACATCAGGTGTGGTAAGTAAGCTATACATCTGACACTGGCGGAGGTCTTTCAAAATGGCTCTCACTGATTTTGTGTCACCCTTGCGTGATGCCCTATGAAGTACTGTCTGACCGTTTTGGTCTTGTGCTGCAATTACGAGGTGATGCTTTTGAGTGGGACTGAGATGATCCAAAACAATCATCATAGTTTTAAAATGCTGATAACAGTTATGAATGACTGTCTCACCACTAAAGCCCCCTGCATAGAATAGCTTGATTTTATTTTCGAGAGAAAGTTTATCTAAAAGTTCTGTTACAAACGCAGCATCTCCTTTAAATGCGGCATCCGTTAGATTATGAGCAATGGAAACGAAAATAGTCAGAAACTGAAACTGTTGTTTTTTCGTGAGATGGCTGTGTAAGGCGTTCATAACTGTTTTGCTGCGATTTCTGGATGCTATCTGAAATGCATTCAAACAAGATTTGTTCTCTACACAAACTAGATGGTAGGCTTGCCAACCTATAAGACTCCCTAAGAGAATGTTCAAGGTTTCTGTAAATTCTTCTCTTGATGCTATGTGTAGAGCGGTATCGCCATCATTATTCTTAGAGCATAAGAGTGTAAACCTCTGCTCAGGCTGAAGACCGGCCAGCAGTGCTCGAACTGCTTCACTGTGCCCTCCATGGGAGGCCAGATGGATAGATGTGCTACCAGATCTTAGCCTTTTGCTGAGTTGCTGGAAAGTCTGCTTGGTGGAGAAATGGTCTAACAAAGCGACGACCTTCTGCGTTTCACCTTTATGAGAAGCTTCATGGAGACTGGTTACATCATGATCAACCTTAAACAGATACAAGGTCGTCCAGCTTTACTTACATGGGTATTTTCCTCGATGCTTCGACAGTGAAGATTGTTTTTTAGTCAATTATCTACATCTTAACAATTGATAAGTACTGTACTGTACTGTCTATATAAGCTCTCCTTCAATTGACTCGAAAAAAAATGTAAGCTTTAAAAAAATACATAAACAAATTTCCTGCCCGTACAATTTTAATATAAAGCACTACATTGGCTGAATCTTATATTGATGATAATCCAAGAGAAGAGAGGGATATAAAAGAAACAAGCCCTATAAATAACAAAGGAGTGGCTCACCTTGAACATCACTACAGGAGGTGTGACTACTTCCACAGATTTCTCCAACTTTTCAGGAACAATAGCCACTGATTGAATGTGCCTTAAAACTTTTGAGCGTGCAGAGTAATCACTAGTGCTCCAGTGACTTGTTATCCTATCATTAGATCTTAGCGGTAGGACAGTTTCCATTGTGCTCTTGATAGGGTTCAGGGTTGCTTGAAGGGTACGCAATAGCCGCGAATAAATAACTATTGTAGCTGAAGGTAAACAAAGTTTTCAGAATGTTTAGACTGCATTTGGAATCAGCAGAGCATAGAAGAGGTTAGCTCAACAAATTGAGACTACTCAATGAGCTGCAGTAACCCCTTGCCCTTCAAACAAGCAACTGACCATTCATTGCACAGTAATGTGTTGTTATAATCTACTACAGGCTTATACTGTACGGTCAGAGTTAATAATAGTTAATATCTTTATGACCGCCTTATCTCAGTGAAATGGGGTTTGGGGTTTGTTTGGGCACTTATTTTACCTTTTTAGCACAGAGCAAGGGAGTTGTCATTCCAAGTTTCTCTAATAAGTGAATTAGAAGTGACTATCACCCATAGACTTGATAATATTAAGTCTATGCTATCACCTGAGTTAATGTCAACAGAGTTTCTGTTGGACTATCACTAGCAAGGATATGCAAAGCAATCAAAAGACTGAGCTGCTGTGAAAGAGCTCAAAGTTTGAATCTGAATGATATTAAACATTTAACCCGTAAAACTGTAAGAGACCTGTAGCTGCCGGGAGTTGTGCGCTTGTTGCTGTTTTTGTTTGCATGCGTTTTCCACCCCTGGCAAACTTATCATCATTCACCCTCCATTCTGCGCATGCTCAGCTCTGGGCATGAGCTGATCTCTGCAAAATTGAGCCTCGGAATTCCGAAGCCATCTGATTGGCTACCTGCTCTGGTGACATATCCCCCAAAGCGTGCGGATTTGTTATTAATAGTTATCCTCTCTTGTCATTATTAGCTGATTTTGATTGACAGTTTATACGGGGGATATCCCATTTTTCCTTTCCAAAGTTGCAATCAGAACCCAAACTAAACTCATTGTTCTTGCACATGCGCAAATTCAAGTCACGCATGATGCATACTTAGCCTTACGACACCTGCTTTGTGGTAATGATAACCTAGTTTATCAGTGATCTACATGCCCAGTCAGATCACGAGAGTCAGTATGTTCACCCTCATTTGCATATCTATTCACCTAGTTTGCGTGTGTGCTGTTTCCTAATAAGGGTTAATACCATGACGATATTTGGGGAACAGCGCATACTGGCACATCATCACCACATCATAATTTTGGGGCACAGTCATACAAGCAGTGCTTGGGGCCAGATGGTCTAGCTTTGAATTTGAGAGTAAAAGATGTTAAACAATATTGACGTATGATTATGTTTTTTGAACTCAAATGTGACACAGATGGAAAAGTATGTTTGCAATGAGTATTCATCCATTTTATTTAATATGCTATTACGCGTTTGCGATTTATTTGATGCACCTTTTTCATATTATCTATTTACCAATCGTTATCCTTCCGTAATCACAAAGTAATTGAACCTTGAATTGATTTCTCAACGTGATTGACCAATCAGAAGAATGCGGCCCGCGAAAAGATCTAACATGCCTTATCCAAGACAAAGCGACGCGAATGGTCCAGCCCGTGCCGCCCACGGCGCCGCCAGGTGCATCGCACAGCACATTCGCCAAGAAAAATGCCAGTCTGCTTAAGCCTTATTTTGATTCAGTTTTACTGTTTCTGCATGCGAGTGATTTGCCTCAAAAACTACGTTCGGATTTTAGAGCAGTCTGTCAAACTGGGACATTTCAGCCTTAAAATCCGAATGTAGGTTTGGAGGCATTGATTCTAGTGGTGAAAAGAGCACCTTGTTACTTCGATTCTTCGAAAATGAGTTTTCTGCACAAGTGACATCTCAGAGCCGGCAAATCCAAACTCCGATGGCAACTGACCACACATAAACTAACGGAAGCCTATCAGCAGGACAGCACTCACTACTAGATGGAGACCAGCCGATATATCAGCATTCAGGAGTACATATGTATGAACACCCAGCACAAGTCAGCATAGCAGAAGCAGCATCTCTAGACAACTCTATTCTTCAATATGATTACCAGGCAGATATAACATCATCAACAGCAACCTCGGTACCCCGCTCAGAGCGGACCAGCAGCTTCTCGTCAGCATATCCGGTCGATCAGATTATCTAGCAGTAGCTCATCATGCACCAGGTTCACCAGCATCAATTTACTCAGCAACAGCTACACTAGGTTATCAAACTACGGAGCTAACAACATCAGCTCATCAAGTACTAGGTACACCAACATCAGCAGCTCGATCATCAGGTTTGCTGGCGACATCTACTCGACCAGCAGGACTGCCAACCCCAGCCCCTTGGTCTCCAGGTTTTCCAGCATCATCTCAACTACAAAGTCACCACTCGACTTCTACAGGTTTGAATGCATCAGACCATCAAGCAAAAGGTCAACCCGTACCAGCACCAAGGCGCTATGCTCGAAATAATTTAAAAAACTAGGCAGCGTCAGTACTCCTACACCCAACTATTACTACCAGGCGTACAAATTTAGGAAATGCGTATACACATTGTACCCAATGTGCATTTTTCTGACCCGTATGTTACAGGTATTCGCCCTGCTTCTCCATTAACATTGACAAGGGGGCACAACTCTATAATATCTGTAAATACACAAATTGCAGATACCAATTATTCAAATCCTGCCTCAACAGCCATGTACTGTAACCCGATCACTACAAAGTATGACACAATGTCCCATCCATACCACACTGCCCGACCCAAAGTGAGCTCACTGGCCTGGCCAATATCTCAAGGACTTAACTCAAATCATATGTCATACTCTCATATAGCCAAGCAACAAGTTTCTGGTTTATAACATCATTCTATTCCGGTAGATTATCAAACCTCTGAACTGTATTCTCTTATGACTAGTTTACATTCTCAGCTATCACATCTACATAATCCCTTGGTGACTGCAGCACCAACACAGGGTAATATGTATTCAGTCAATCATGAGTTGTCTCCTCTAAAATTAAATGACACAACTCCTCAATCTTAAATGTGTGCCTCTCATACACAGTTGAGTCCTCTCCTTAACGCTCATTCAACATAAAGGCAAGCACATGTCACTCCTAGTGATAAATTAAGCGCCTTAGAGTATCAGTTGAAATCCTGAAAACAAAAGAAGAGATCAGGAATTCTCAGCACCGTCTAAACCTGCCCCCTGATAGCAGTAATGACCTCTCTGGTTCTCTCGTTAACCACAGCTCAGAAATGCAGACTATGATTTCATATGTCAAGAAGTCTATTGATATTAGTTTAACTCCTACAGCCAAGCCGATGAGATTTAGTGGAGATCCCCTTCAGTACCAAACGTGGCGTGCATCATCTGATTTGTTATTGTCGGAGAAAGACATAACACAAGCACAAAAACTGACTATCCTACTGTCTCATGTCAACGGTGATGCTAAGGAACGGATTGAATATTATATCATGTCTGTTTCTTCTACTGTATTCGATGATGCCATGCAAGCTATTGAAGACAACTTTGGTGATCCATTTGAGGTTGCAGGCGTTTTCAGAGAGAAGGTCGAGTCATGACCATGATTGGTGGTTCTGATAACAAGGATCTCAAGAAGTACGCTCCGTTCTTCACACATTGTAGGCATTTCAATGTTCTCGAGTGAGCATTTTAGTGACCTCGACAATCCTCGTCAATTCAAAAACGTTGTTGTCTTCCGGTTTTCCTCATTTAAAGATGGAGTAGAATAGCAGGAAAGAATAAGATGAAAACCAAAAAGAACCTGACAGCTTTGCCGAATATGCAGATTTTGTTATGGAGGAAGCTTTGTTAACATGTGATAAATCCACATCGCACCAGACTATCGCAAATCCTAAGGACAGCAAAAGGCAACCAACGAGATACGACTCTAAAAATAAGGAGACCAAATCTGTCACTAACATCACTCAGACGGCAAACAACTCTAATCCATACCTAAGTGAAACGCCAAATCCTGAAATACCATCTCTTCACTGCAACAACTGTTTATCTACCAAGTCACATGTTACTTCTGAATGCCGAAATGTTGGTAAAATGTCTAACGCCGCAACAATCATTTATGAAATAGGAAGGTCTCTGTTTTTTGTAATCTCGAGAAAAATCATTCACTCTCTAAATACTCGACAGTTCTCAAATGTGGCAAATGCTCTGGAAACCACTCAACATGCCTCCATCGCAAACCAGGTGATAATAAGTCATTCTAAAATCAACATGATTCTACTCAGTCAAAGTCTGAAAACATGTCGTCCGCTAGTTTAACAGTGTCTCATAGAGTTCACAACAAACCTCTTAGCAGACAGCCAATCACCACAATGACAGTTCCTGCATACATTTCGTCACCTAAAGACCCAACGGAGATATTGACATATGCGTTGATTGATAGCCAGTCAGATAAGTCTTATATCGTGCAGGAAATCGTCGGTGATTCCATATTCACCTCTCGGGTGAAAAGAAAGTTGAGGGTATCAACTATCACATCTAAAGACCAAGTTCACTGGTGTGATCAAGGAGTTTGAAAGAGGAGTGGAAACGGCCTCTCATTTCAAATTGTTGTTTGTCTCCACTGGTAATTGCCCTCTCTTTATCAGCAAAGGTTTTTCATGACCACAGCCAATCAGAGCAGAGACTGCAGAGAGTGATTTCCTGCCAAAAAGAAGTACAACTTGAGTTGCTGTAATAATTTTGATGGACTGTCCAATCAGCAAGAGCATAGTTGTGAAATCCCATTTATCAAGATGGGTGCTATTGCAAATTTCCTAGTGTTTGAACCTCTTGAAAAGAAACTAAACTAAGAAGCAGAGATATAGATAGCCCTCAGGTATAGTCCATGTTTCAAATTATAGTCTAGTATTACCTGGGACTCCAAAGCCCTCTGCTACTCATATGAGAAGGGAAAGTTTCATTGCAGACATGGCCATAAATTTGCCTCATAATTTGGTAATCAATGATGGTTTTCATCAGTCAAATGTGGTATGTTATGCCTCCCATTGTCACTTAGGTGTTAGAAAGGTCTTATTTAAGTTCTTTCACTACTTTTATCTGGTCTAAGTTCCTCACATGGTTTTTAAATGGTGAATGAATGATTTATTTTTAGTCTCTCTATCCCCCATCAAACATTTGCATTGGAATTATAATTCAATACCCTGCAAAAGTGGTTACTATATTACTAGCTATGTCTCATCTACACTTGTGGTGATTTACATCATGATATATTGTCTCTGGGTGTCTGAATATACCATTTAATAAACATGTCAAGTATTTTAATAATTTTCAACTGGAGACAGACATATAAAAAGACTGAGGACTTAAATGAATTTTTATGGAGGGACCATATTAGTACAACCATTGGAAACAGCCTTGTTAAGTCACAGGCTACATTTCGTTTCCACTCCCTCTCTGTAACTCCCTGGGTGTGATTGTATCTCCAACTTACAAGTCCTGGGTCCGGGGTCCGGGGGTTCGGGGGGTCCGGATGGTCCGGGGGTTTGGGGGCTCGGTAGTCTAAGTGCTCAGACTCCAAGGCGCAGGGAGTTACTTGCGCAAGCTATCAAACTCCTCTCCCCTTCTCCTTCTGAGCAAAAACCTATCATCTCAACAGGCTCACAATTCAGAGTTGCCTCCTCAATTTCACAAAATCATCAAGAAGTACAACTCTGAAAATTAGGCACATAACTTGCAGAAAACTGAAGTTGTAGAACTTAGGTTATTTTTTAGTGCACTCAACCGTGCAAAGATTATGACTGCTATATGGATCACAGTTATACAAGACAGTAACATATTCTTTGATAACATACACATCACAGAGTGAGGATATACAGAGGGGACACTTCGATGATAGTAAACGTGCGAGTGGTTTTTGATTCAGAGGGGGAAAATTGTGTAGCCAAAATAAACTTCACTGTATAGTTTGTATATGTGCACTACGTCATAACTTAGTGTGAATGTTAGTCACGTGCATATTATTTAGTCACGCCCACTTGATGTGCGCTCTTAGTGAGCAGTTATTATTATTGTCAGCTAGTGATTAGAAGTGTATCATCGTATGCAAGCAATAAAAGAAATGATCCATCAAAGCAAAAGGGCACTGATAATAAGTGTATTGTAAGAAACAATAAGGTATAAGGAATCAGGAATAAGGAATAAGAATTTCCGTATAACGGAATACGGAAACGGATCCTGCGGAAAGCGGAACCCTTGATATACGGAAACTTCAGTTTCGGGAATACGGAATCGCCGGAGAACGGGATTTCTTGTTTTTAAAACGGAAACTGATCACATTGGTGGCAGCAGTAGGATAATCAGCACTTCTCACACCCGAGAAGGTCCACGCACTTACTGAAGGACAGAGTGGATGAGTTTGTAGGACATCTCAATGCATGGATCCGCCAAGCAGTTGCGGATCAAGCTGGACAGGACGCAGCGCCACCTCGCTTGCGTTTCAAAGTCCCCATTTATGATGGAAAATGAGATGTAGAGATGTTCATTGAGCAATTGGAACAGCTAATTGAAAATCAGGAATGGGATGGAGCCACATCCGTTCTGAAAGCCAGAAAAGGGCTAACTGGACCAGCCCGGATATGTGGCCGACACGGTACAAGGGCGGCAATAGCTGGCAGCTTGCGGTTGCACTATGGCCTGACACAAACGGAAGCAGAGGCCCGCCTTGGCAGCTTGCGTTTGCAAACAGGACAGTCCTTAGCGGACTATGGCGCGAAAGTGGAGCGCCTTGTGGGGGTAGCCTATGCAGATACTCCGGATGTTCCTCGCCAGAGGTTGACGATGGAGCGTTTCCGGCTCGGCCTAGCCGACCCAGGTTTACAAGGACATTTGCTTGCGTGGCAACCTGGGACTCTGGATGAGATGATTCGAGCAGGGAATGAGTATCTTCAGGTAACAAAGAGATCAGGAACTGTAGTGAAAGGAAGACAGGTGGAAGACATAGAGGAAAGAGAGCAGGAATTGGCACCCCGGGTCCGGAACAGGTGATGGCTTCGCTACTTAAAGCGGTACAGGATCTGACAACAGAAGTGACGGGAATGAAGCAAGGGCTGCCAGGGCCATCAAGAGATCACAAAGAGAACATACGTGGAGAGAGGAAAAACGCCCGGTGTTGGGGTTGTGGAGAGGAAGGGCACAGAAGAAGGGATTGCCCAACAAACCCCTGGAAAGCAAAATTAGGAAATGTCCGGGGTTTGGGGTTTGGGGTCCGGGGTTTGGGGTCTGGGGTCCGGGGTTTGGGGTCTGGGGTCCGGGGTCCGGGGTCCGGGGTCCGGGGTCCGGGGTCCGGGGTCCGGGGTCCGGGGTCCGGGGTCCGGGGTCCGGGGTCCGGGGTCCGGGGTCCGGGGTCCGGGGTCCGGGGTCCGGGGTCCGGGGTCCGGGGTCCGGGGTCCGGGGTCCGGGGTCCGGGGTCCGGGGTCCGGGGTCCGGGGTCCGGGGTCCGGGGTCCGGGGTCCGGGGTCCGGGGTCCGGGGTCCGGGGTCCGGGGTCCGGGGTCCGGGGTCCGGGGTCCGGGGTCCGGGGTCCGGGGTCCGGGGTCCGGGGTCCGGGGTCCGGGGTCCGGGGTCCGGGGTCCGGGGTCCGGGGTCCGGGGTCCGGGGTCCGGGGTCCGGGGTCCGGGGTCCGGGGTCCGGGGTCCGGGGTCCGGGGTCCGGGGTCCGGGGTCCGGGGTCCGGGGTCCGGGGTCCGGGGTCCGGGGTCCGGGGTCCGGGGTCCGGGGTCCGGGGTCCGGGGTCCGGGGTCCGGGGTCCGGGGTCCGGGGTCCGGGGTCCGGGGTCCGGGGTCCGGGGTCCGGGGTCCGGGGTCCGGGGTCCGGGGTCCGGGGTCCGGGGTCCGGGGTCCGGGGTCCGGGGTCCGGGGTCCGGGGTCCGGGGTCCGGGGTCCGGGGTCCGGGGTCCGGGGTCCGGGGTCCGGGGTCCGGGGTCCGGGGTCCGGGGTCCGGGGTCCGGGGTCCGGGGTCCGGGGTCCGGGGTCCGGGGTCCGGGGTCCGGGGTCCGGGGTCCGGGGTCCGGGGTCCGGGGTCCGGGGTCCGGGGGTCCGGGGTCCGGGGTCCGGGGTCCGGGGTCCGGGGTCCGGGGTCCGGGGTCCGGGGTCCGGGGTCCGGGGTCCGGGGTCCGGGGTCCGGGGTCCGGGGTCCGGGGTCCGGGGTCCGGGGTCCGGGGTCCGGGGTCCGGGGTCCGGGGTCCGGGGTCCGGGGTCCGGGGTCCGGGGTCCGGGGTCCGGGGTCCGGGGTCCGGGGTCCGGGGTCCGGGGTCCGGGGTCCGGGGTCCGGGGTCCGGGGTCCGGGGTCCGGGGTCCGGGGTCCGGGGTCCGGGGTCCGGGGTCCGGGGTCCGGGGTCCGGGGTCCGGGGTCCGGGGTCCGGGGTCCGGGGTCCGGGGTCCGGGGTCCGGGGTCCGGGGTCCGGGGTCCGGGGTCCGGGGTCCGGGGTCCGGGGTCCGGGGTCCGGGGTCCGGGGTCCGGGGTCCGGGGTCCGGGGTCCGGGGTCCGGGGTCCGGGGTCCGGGGTCCGGGGTCCGGGGTCCGGGGTCCGGGGTCCGGGGTCCGGGGTCCGGGGTCCGGGGTCCGGGGTCCGGGGTCCGGGGTCCGGGGTCCGGGGTCCGGGGTCCGGGGTCCGGGGTCCGGGGTCCGGGGTCCGGGGTCCGGGGTCCGGGGTCCGGGGTCCGGGGTCCGGGGTCCGGGGTCCGGGGTCCGGGGTCCGGGGTCCGGGGTCCGGGGTCCGGGGTCCGGGGTCCGGGGTCCGGGGTCCGGGGTCCGGGGTCCGGGGTCCGGGGTCCGGGGTCCGGGGTCCGGGGTCCGGGGTCCGGGGTCCGGGGTCCGGGGTCCGGGGTCCGGGGTCCGGGGTCCGGGGTCCGGGGTCGGGGGTCGGGGGTCCGGGGTCGGGGGTCCGGGGTCCGGGGTCCGGGGTCCGGGGTCCGGGGTCCGGGGTCCGGGGGTCCGGGGTCCGGGGTCCGGGGTCCGGGGTCCGGGGTCCGGGGTCCGGGGTCCGGGGTCCGGGGTCCGGGGTCCGGGGTCCGGGGTCCGGGGTCCGGGGTCCGGGGTCCGGGGTCCGGGGTCCGGGGGTCCGGGGTCGGGGTCCGGGGTCGGGGTCGGGGTTCGGGGTTCGGGGTTCGGGGTTCGGGGTTCGGGGTTCGGGGTTCGGGGTTCGGGGTTCGGGGTTCGGGGTTCGGGGTTCGGGGTTCGGGGTTCGGGGTTCGGGGTTCGGGGTTCGGGGGTCGGGGTTCGGGGGTCGGGGGTTCGGGGGTCGGGGGGTCGGGGGTTCGGGGGTCGGGGGTTCGGGGGTTGGGGGGTTCGGGGGTTCGGGGGTTCGGGGTTCGGGGTTCGGGGGTTCGGGGGTTCGGGGGTCGGGGGTTCGGGGGTTCGGGGGTTCGGGGGTTCGGGGGTTCGGGGGTTCGGGGGTTCGGGGGTTCGGGGGTTCGGGGGTTCGGGGGTTCGGGGGTTCGGGGGTTCGGGGGTTCGGGGGTTCGGGGGTTCGGGGGTTCGGGGGTTCGGGGGTTCGGGGGTTCGGGGGTTCGGGGGTTCGGTTCGGGGGTTCGGGGGTTCGGGGGTTCGGGGGTTCGGGGGTTCGGGGGTTCGGGGGTTCGGGGGTTCGGGGGTTCGGGGGTTCGGGGTTCGGGGGTTCGGGGGTTCGGGGTTCGGGGGTTCGGGGGTTCGGGGGTTCGGGGGTTCGGGTGGTTCGGGGGTTCGGGGGTTCGGGGGTTCGGGGTTCGGGGTTCGGGGGTTCGGGGGTTCGGGGGTTCGGGGTTCGGGTTCGGGGGTTCGGGGGTTCGGGGGTTCGGGGGGTTCGGGGGTTCGGGGGTTCGGGGGTTCGGGGGTTCGGGGTTCGGGTTCGGGGGTTCGGGGGGTTCGGGGGTTCGGGGGTTCGGGGGTTCGGGGGTTCGGGGGTTCGGGGGTTCGGGGTTCGGGTTCGGGGAGTTCGGGGGTTCGGGGGTTCGGGGTTCGGGGGGTTCGGGGGTTCGGGGTTCGGGGGTTCGGGGTTCGGGGGTTCGGGGTTCGGGGGTTCGGGGGTTCGGGGGTTCGGGGGTTCGGGGGGTTCGGGGGTTCGGGGTTCGGGGGTTCGGGGGTTCGGGGGGTTCGGGGGTTCGGGGGTTCGGGGGTTCGGGGGTTCGGGGGTCGGGGGTTCGGGGGTTCGGGTTCGGGGGTTCGGGGGTTCGGGGGGTTCGGGGGTTCGGGGGTTCGGGGGTTCGGGGGTTCGGGGGTTCGGGGTTCGGGGGTTCGGGGGTTCGGGGGTTCGGGGGTTCGGGGGTTCGGGGGTTCGGGGGTTCGGGGGTTCGGGGTTCGGGGGTTCGGGGGGTTCGGGGGTTCGGGGGGTTCGGGGGTTCGGGGGTTCGGGGGTTCGGGGGTTCGGGGGTTCGGGGGTTCGGGGGTTCGGGGGTTCGGGGTTCGGGGGTTCGGGGGTTCGGGGGTTCGGGGGTTCGGGGGTTCGGGGGTTCGGGGGGTTCGGGGGTTCGGGGGTTCGGGGGTTCGGGGGTTCGGGGGTTCGGGGGTTCGGGGGTTCGGGGGTTCGGGGGTTCGGGGGTTCGGGGGTTCGGGGGTTCGGGGGGTTCGGGGGTTCGGGGGTTCGGGGGTTCGGGGGTTCGGGGGTTCGGGGGTTCGGGGGTTCGGGGTTCGGGGGTTCGGGGGTTCGGGGTTCGGGGGTTCGGGGGTTCGGGGCGTTCGGGGGTTCGGGGGTTTCGGGGTGGGGTTCGGGGGTTCGGGGGTTCGGGGGTTCGGGGGTTCGGGGGTTCGGGGGTTCGGGGGGTTCGGGGGTTTCGGGGGTTCGGGGTTCGGGGGTTCGGGGGTTCGGGGTTCGGGGGTTCGGGGGTTCGGGGGTTCGGGGTTCGGGGGGTTCGGGGGTTCGGGGGTTCGGGGGTTCGGGGGTTCGGGGGTTCGGGGGTTCGGGGGTTCGGGGGTTCGGGGGTTCGGGGGTTTCGGGGGTTCGGGGGTTCGGGGGTTCGGGGGTTCGGGGGTTCGGGGGTTCGGGGGTTCGGGGGTTCGGGGTTCGGGGGGTTCGGGGTTCGGGGGTTCGGGGGTTCGGGGGTTCGGGGGTTCGGGGGTTCGGGGGTTCGGGGGTTCGGGGGTTCGGGGGTTCGGGGTTCGGGGGTTCGGGGGTTCGGGGGTTCGGGGGTTCGGGGTTCGGGGGTTCGGGGGTTCGGGGTTCGGGGGTTCGGGGGTTCGGGGTCGTTCGGGGGTTCGGGGCTTCGGGGGTTCGGGGGTTCGGGGGTTCGGGGTTCGGGGTTCGGGGGTTCGGGGGTTCGGCGGGGGTTCGGGGGTTCGGGGGTTCGGGGGTTCGGGGGTTCGGGGGTTCGGGGGTTCGGGGGTTCGGGGGTTCGGGGGTTCGGGGGTTCGGGGTTCGGGGGTTCGGGGGTTCGGGGGTTCGGGGGTTCGGGGGTTCGGGGGTTCGGGGGTTCGGGGGTTCGGGGTTCGGGGGGTTCGGGGGTTCGGGGGTTCGGGGGTTCGGGGGTTCGGGGGTTCGGGGGTTCGGGGGTTCGGGGTTCGGGGGTTCGGGGGTTCGGGGGTTCGGGGGTTCGGGGGTTCGGGGGTTCGGGGGTTCGGGGGTTCGGGGGTTCGGGGGTTCGGGGGTTCGGGGGTTCGGGGGTTCGGGGGTTCGGGGGTTCGGGGGTTCGGGGGTTCGGGGTTCGGGGGTTCGGGGGTTCGGGGTTCGGGGGTTCGGGGGGTTCGGGGGTTCGGGGGTTCGGGGGTTCGGGGGTTCGGGGGTTTGGGGTTTGGGGGTTTGGGGTTTGGGGTTTGGGGTTTGGGGTTTGGGGTTGGGGTTTGGGTTTGGGGTTTGGGGTTTGGGGTTTGGGGTTTGGGGTTTGGGTTTGGGGTTTGGGGTTTGGGGTTTGGGTTTGGGGTTTGGGTTTGGGGTTTGGGGTTTGGGGTTTGGGGTTTGGGGTTTGGGGTTTGGGGTTTGGGGTTTGGGGTTTGGGGTTTGGGGTTTGGGGTTTGGGGTTTGGGGTTTGGGGTTTGGGGTTTGGGGGTTTGGGGTTTGGGGTTTGGGGTTTGGGGTTTGGGGTTTGGGGTTTGGGGTTTGGGGTTTGGGGTTTGGGGTTTGGGGTTTGGGGTTTGGGGTTTGGGGTTTGGGGTTTGGGGTTTGGGGTTTGGGGTTTGGGGTTTGGGGTTTGGGGTTTGGGGTTTGGGGTTTGGGGTTTGGGGTTTGGGGTTTGGGGTTTGGGGTTTGGGGTTTGGGGTTTGGGGTTTGGGGTTTGGGGTTTGGGGTTTGGGGTTTGGGGTTTGGGGTTTGGGGTTTGGGGTTTGGGGTTTGGGGTTTGGGGTTTGGGGTTGGGGTTTGGGGTTTGGGGTTTGGGGTTTGGGTTTGGGGTTTGGGGTTTGGGGTTTGGGGTTTGGGGTTTGGGGTTTGGGGTTTGGGGTTTGGGGTTGGGGTTTGGGGTTTGGGGTTTGGGGTTTGGGGTTTGGGGTTTGGGGTTTGGGGTTTGGGGTTTGGGGTTTGGGGTTTGGGGTTTGGGGTTTGGGGTTTGGGTTTGGGGTTTGGGGTTTGGGGTTTGGGGTTTGGGGTTTGGGGTTTGGGGTTTGGGGTTTGGGGTTTGGGGTTTGGGGTTTGGGGTTTGGGGTTTGGGGTTTGGGGTTTGGGGTTTGGGGTTTGGGGTTTGGGGTTTGGGGTTTGGGGTTTGGGGTTTGGGGTTGGGGTTTGGGGTTTGGGGTTTGGGGTTGGGGTTTGGGGTTTGGGGTTTGGGGTTTGGGTTTGGGGTTTGGGGTTTGGGGTTTGGGGTTTGGGGTTTGGGGGTTTGGGGTTTGGGGTTTGGGGTTTGGGGTTTGGGGGTTTGGGGTTTGGGGGTTTGGGGTTTGGGGTTTGGGGTTTGGGGTTTTGGGGTTTGGGGTTTGGGGTTTGGGGTTTGGGGGTTTGGGGTTTGGGGTTTGGGGTTTGGGGTTTGGGGTTTGGGGTTTGGGGTTTGGGGTTTGGGGGTTTGGGGTTTGGGGTTTGGGGTTTGGGGTTTGGGGTTTGGGGTTTGGGGTTTGGGGTTGTTGGGGTTTGGGGTTTGGGGTTTGGGGTTTGTGGGGTTTGGGGTTTGGGGTTTGGGGTTTGGGGTTTGGGGTTTGGGGTTTGGGGTTTGGGGTTTGGGGTTTGGGGTTTGGGGTTTGGGGTTTGGGGTTTGGGGTTTGGGGTTTGGGGTTTGGGGTTTGGGTTGGGTTTGGGGTTTGGGGTTTGGGGTTTGGGGTTTGGGTTTGGGGTTTGGGGTTTGGGGGTTTGGGGTTTGGGGTTTGGGGTTTGGGGTTTGGGGTTTGGGGTTTGGGTTTGGGGTTTGGGGTTTGGGGTTTGGGGTTTGGGGTTTGGGGTTTGGGGTTTGGGGTTTGGGGTTTGGGGTTTGGGGTTTGGGGTTTGGGGTTTGGGGTTTGGGGTTTGGGGGTTTGGGGTTTGGGTTTGGGGTGGGGTTTGGGTGGGTTTGGGGTTTGGGGTGGGTGGGGTTGGGGTTTGGTTTGGGTG